>VXBO01008896.1:0-81455 GCA_013400135.1 Rhinoptilus africanus
GGGCGGGGGCGGAGGGGGGCACACGGGACGGGGACGGCTCCTGAGGTAAAAAGCGCGGACGGGACTTTTAAATCAGAAATAGCTTTTGAAGATTGCTGGTGTTAAAATGCGACTTGAAAGGCACCCGGATCGTCTTACCCCGGGTACGAGAGTTTTTGCAGCAGCGGTTCCGGATGGCTAAAGAAAGGGCGATTGAGTGTTAGGGATGGGGATAAAACATCCACTATAGTTTTATGTTTCTTGCCCAATTTTTTTTTGCTCTCTCTTCTTTGGGTGCCTCAAATGGAGATGTAAGTTCAAACTTGAATTTTCATGAAAAGTCAGGAGACTTTACATGTAGCCATGTCTACTTACTATATGAGAGAAACCCTAAAATTAGATTTTCCCAACCTCTCTATTCTATTGCAAAACAGAATAACCCTTGGAAAAACACTTACAGTGTTACCGTCACTTACAGTGCCTGAATATGTTGTCTCATTTTTTCAGTGATAAATCATATTCTTCTCTCCCAATAATGCTTAATACTTGACACGATATCAAACATTTAATTCTCTTTCTGATAAGTGGCTTTCTGAAATTTCAGAGCTTAAGAACTGAAACGTAGAAGTACTTCAAAATGAAGTATTTATGCTTCTTCATTTTTAAACTGAATATATGATGATGAATAGGCATTTACATATCTAGAACTTGTGGTCTCTCCAGTATGTATAACTTTGCATCACCTTATGTTATTGTAGACCTCTTTAAATTATGGCATACATTGTACCATAAATCATCACAAGTAAAAGGAATGTATTCAATATCCATTTTAGATGCAAATTCATTGTGGAAGTTACCTTTCCAAAGTTTGCTCAGATGTCTTTCACTGCTTTTCAGGGTTGCTTATGTGGGCTTTTCGTGTATTTTTCTCTTTACAAACGGAGTTGGGTAAACCAAACAGATTTCTCTCAGATGTGGAGAGTGTGGGTAGAAATAACTGCTGGGGCAGAAAAGTCAAATGAACCTTGAGTAGTGGCTTGAATAATTATGCCTGTGTTTAGGCAAACTACTCTCTGTTTATTCTTTTTTTGCACACCAAATCTGCCTGGAAATACCATTTTACTCTGTACTGCGAATGGCCAGTGCAGAAGCACAAAAACAGGCCCCTTGTTTTCCAGTCTGAAGACATACATGAATCAAGGCTCCCCAGTGTCAAACCTCAGTCAGTTGGCTCCTACTCTGTTTCTTAGATGTGACCAAACATGCTCATGCTCACTTGGCAGCAGTGGTCAACTTGATCGTCTCTTCCTAGGCAAAGTTCCTAAACCCAGGGATTATAAATAATTAAACATTATTTTTGAAACAAGTTAGTTTTTAGTAAAGTGTCACTCTACTGTGGCACTCCTGTCTTACTGTGCAGCGTGAGCCAGACCTTGAGTTCTGGCACTGCTTTTTGCTCCAGAAGATAAAAAGCTGACTAAAGTCCCTTCTAATCAATTTATGCCTAAATCAGGGCCTGCTATAACATTTTAATGCTATCTGAGCAAAATTCCTAAAACTCTTGCTCCGCATGACCTTGCACTTGAGACATTTCTAAGATACAGACTGTAGCATCTGTAACACCAGTGGTTTCGGAAGAGGATACAGCCCCTTGCTGCGGTTGCTGGTCTGATTGAATTACAAAGTTCCTACTCCATAGCATAACTATTGCTCCCTCCGTGAAGTTTGTCATCTGAGGGGCAGCAGGAACTGAAGCCGCTGCCACTGTAGCCTTGCATTATGGAGGACTGCTAATTATTATTAATTTCTGCTAATGATGCATTAGCCCTAGCTGATTCCCATTTAGTGAGTACAAGGTGGCCCCATAAAGAGGAACTACACCTGCTCCTCTAATGCATTTTGATTTTTCTAGCTGGGCTCAGCCAGCCATTTCTCCCAGCTATTATCAATGTTACAGACTGCCTTGCCAACGCCCCCATTTATTCATTAGTGTCTCTCTTTCTTTTCTGACCCACACATCTTTCTGTTGTTGAGAGTGTGTTTCCCCCAAGCAATAGTTGGTAGAGGCGGTGCACTTGGTCACCCTTGTGACAAGCCATACACCAAGCACCCTGATCTCGAAAGACAAGACTTGCAGAGAAAACTTCCAGGTACAAAGGCACGTCGGTTGAGGCAAAGCTTTAGGTGCAAATCCTACCTTCTGCTCTGTTGCAAGGCTTTGTGGAAGTTACTGACAAGAAAGCTTTTTAGAATTTTTTTCCTTCTTATCACAACACAATATTGCAAACCCTAAACACTCAAATATCAAATCCATGAGATGTAAACATTTATTTTAAATCACTTTCTTTGCCATCTCACACTACCTAACTGTACTCCACAGACAGCCAGGATGGCTGAAGGTTAAGAATCGCTTAATCAAATAACTTCAGAAAGCAGAGATTCAAGAGGAAGAGGCTGGATCTCAGCAGGAGGAGACAGAAAATGCAGCACAGTGTCCCACTAGAAAACAATATTCTGGACACATGCCCCCTGGTTTCCTGTCTCTTCCCTAGCAGGGCAGAGGAGAAGATCTTCTCTTACAGGTGTCACCCACTTGTTGCCCAGATATGAGCTGTTTTGAGCATCACATTGGCTAACTGAGCTGGTTTGTAATTTTTTGTCAAGAAAACCAAGTCCTTCTTATGAACACCCAATGCTCTTGCATTTGTTGAGATGAGCTCCCTTCCCATTTTTATTAACTTGAGACTATCCTTAAGATGAAAGCTTACTAGTATGCACAGCAAAGCATGACGTTTCTGCTTACCATATTTCATTAGTGTTTGGTGATTCTTTAGAACAGGGTCTTCTTTGTAATATTCCAGTTTCTCATTTGAAGGCTTCAGTCACCCCAATATCTGGTACTGTACCTAATGAAAAGAAATCTAAATTTCTTTTCTGCACAGTCACTTGTAGCCACAGTGAGGGATCAACCCTTGCAGCCAAAGAATTAGAAGTCATGTTGAGGTCAGCAAGCCCTGTCCTCCATTCCTGAAGATTTGTCCTTCTCCAAGAACAGAATTCTTCACTCTTCTCTTTCAGACCTGGCTTCCTTGCAGGCAGAAAATAGCACTTTAGACTACTCAAACATTGAGTTTTCTCAGTAAACATCCGTTATTTTTTGTTACGTCTCCTTCAAGAAGTATTTGGAAACATAAATAACAATTTCAGCATCTTCTAACAGTCTGTAAAGTGCTCTGTAAGTGCCAAATGCGGGATTTGTCACAGCTCAGATGGTCATTAGTATTCAATACAAATATTTGTCCTAGTCCAGTGGTCCTGTCAGCTTTGCTGTATTACTAGATCCTTCCACTGAAGCCCTGACTGTATTGTGAAGACACCGTAAAAGGAGGTCCATAAAAGTGATGCTAACAGAAACCAAACAATATTTTATTTCATTTCCTCTCCAGAGCTGGTCTTTGAGCAATAAATCATTAGTTGACATAACAAACTTTTGCTCTCTTGCCATTTTCCTATTAGGAAAGTGGAAAACATGCAGGTGAGCTACTACATGTAGGTTGAGTACTTGGAACTACAAGGAGCGGCCAGGAATTATACCCTACAAAACTGGTTTTGGTAGGGTACCCAGGGAACAATCTTGTTACTGGTGGTGTTCCCTCTGCTTGACCATGGCCTCCAGGGATACCTGAGGTCCTGCAGAAGTTGTTCACTGAAGTGACTTGGGCTGTTTTAAAGACAATGAGAGGAACTGACTTCAAAAAGAGAGCGCATATAGGAGTTTCACTACCTGGCACAATTCGGACTAAAATCGGGAAGCAATAGGAGCTGTAGCTGAGCCCAGCGCCAGGTGGACTGGAGAGGGGAGCCAGTCTCAGATGTCAGCGAGGAGCTGCTGCAGCACAGCAGTGGGATGTCGCAGCACATCCTTCCACCACGCTGTCTGTCCGGCACGATCCGCACACAAGCAAAAACTTGCCTGGATCCAGTGGGTTGTGAGGAGCTGTGCGTGGGCAGCACCTGGCTTTGAGGGCAGCAGTCTGCCGTGACCCTCTGCGGGGAAGGGAACTGCTGCTCTGCGGAGGGGACAGCTGGAAGGTCACCCCGCAGGAGGCAGCAGCTACCGCTGGGATCCTGCGGGCAGGAAAGCATCTGCGGTGGCTGAAGCCAAACATACTCCCACAGGAGGTAGCATTCTCATACCTGCAGTTGTTTACTCACATACCCATGCTATTTTACACTTTATTGGAGGCGGTGCTAGGAAATACCAGGTTTTATGGCCAATAAAGAAACTATGAATCTTTCATAGGAAAAAATGACTCTTAGGTATCCCGTGCAATTACAAAATTTAATTTTTTGTGTGTATGTTTTTTGAATTTGTGGTGACCTGAATAAAAGGGTCCAAATTGGCAGTCCCGGGGAACTAAAAATTTCATATGCACAGACTAGCAGCTGCTCTGATATCAAGAGCAAATGGTAAGATTATTATGGAGTATTTGTTGTCCCTGGATAACCCCTGGAGATGGCTTGCTCCAGTATGGGAGCAGAAACAGAGTTTGCAGATGCACAGAGAAAGGGAAAAGCAAGCCAGAAAACCGAAGGTCATGAGAGATGAAAAAACTCAGTGAGGAGCACTCGAAGGGCTGAGTAGGACAAGTATCTGGGAAGGAGGAGTTGTTGACAGATGGAAGGCTCTGAAAAAATAGAGTAGTTGAGGTTGTGGGCCCCAACTTGTCACTATGAGAGATGGTGTCTTGGAGTCCCTCCTTTCTAAAGCCAATACATAGATTTCTGGTCGTTATCTCTTTGGCATTTTTATTCTTCATCCCTGTCTTGCAGGCCTGCAGATTTTACCAAGGAGTGAATTCTTCTCTTACAGGCTGCAGAGATGCCTGTTCATGACACCTCTTTTTTTTTGGACCTGACGCTGTACTGTAACATTTTTGTATTCCAAGAAGTCTTGAGTCCTGCTTTCATTAGGATACACAGTACTTAGTTCCAGTTTAATTCTGAAGGAGCTATAGGTGCCAGCTGAGTATTTCCTTAGCATCAGAGTAGTGATCTCATCTGAAAAAATGGGCCTGTAGTTGCTGAAATGCTTTTAGCCATGACACGAAATCAGCATTGCATTTAGTGAACAATGTAATTACAGCAGACATTGTTTTTCAGATCAGCATGGCTCTCTGTGATGTTTACAATTTAGTGGCTGCAAGCTAAAAGGCACTTGCATCGTGAATACATCTTTAAGTGCAAGTAGGAATCTTTGGTTGTGAAGTTGCCTGTGATTTTCTTTGTCTTAAGTGGACTGAACTTTCCTGGATTCCAGTTTTCAGTAGAAGCTGTATGATCACAACTTGTGCAATGATTAGAAAGTGTCTACAAATGTGTTATTTCCTCCTCTTGTCTGGGTGCGTTATTCTCACTGACATCATGATCGATTCCTGCAGTTGTTAGAGATAAAAAAAACATTTTGTATCAAATATTATAAACTCCACATCATTGTTTCCTAATGCAGCACATGGGAGAAAAATAACACTTTGTATTTACTGTTGCAATAACTTTGCTTATGCTTAATCTTAGGTTTTATCTTCTGTTATCCTATGGCTCTGTAGCAGACATGAATACTTTGCAGCAGAGTGAGTTTGTGGCCTCGTAACTTCTGTCATTTCTGGAAAAAACCCCAATGACGTTTCTGGTTGACTGTCATCCCCCAGGGCTTGATAAACACAGGAAATTGCAAGGCATACTGCTGTGGCAGGAGAACATGCAGGGAAGGGAAGCTGCCTGCTGCAGGGCTTGCTGGCTCGGCTACCGCTTGCGTCCCGGTCCAGTACAGGTTACGCTGCCGAAGCCCCTATCTTTTTTTTAAAGGGAGAAGGGGAAAAAAGGGAAACTAACCTAGTTCTTCAAGAGATGGTTGAGAAGCCCTCTGAGTAACCATGTGGTGTAGCTACTTTCTGCACACCACTTCCAAGTCTTGCCGTAGTCTCCACTTAGGCAGCCTGAAGAGATCAGGAATCAAACCAGTAAATGTTGTGAAACATCCCTTTTGAAAAAGTTAGAAGATGTTTAAATCAATCATGTGAGTCTGTGTCTTACCTGCCTTTCATTCTTCTGCCAGGGTGAGGTAATTTTCAGGCTGAAAAGGCAGCTTTTAATACTCCCCAAAATGCACACCTTTTCTTGAATGCTCACTTGGAACTTGCCTTTGCTCTTCCCCTCCTTTCCTGCCTGATCCCCTGAGTGGGGGTTCTGGAGTGGGCTTCCTGGGTGAGGCTGGCTGGGGCAGTTAAGGCCCGTGGGTACCCTTGAACCCTGGCAGCAGCATCCCCTCCTGGCGTGCCCCACACCCTCCCGAGAGCGAGGCTTTGAGGAATACTTGCTGTGGAATGCCCAAATCTGGGCTGGACCATACACCTTGTCTGGTGGTTCCTGGGCATGCTCCTCGGGGTGGCAGCCCTGCCAGTTGGCGGGGAGGGAGCTTCCCCCAGATAGAGTCCAAAATTTGCTTTGCCAGAGTCCAAAATTTGCTCTGCTGGTGCCCTGGCTGCTGTGGCCCCATGGCTGATGATGGTGGAAGGGTCCTGGGTGGCGAGGTTTCAGGATGGAGGCACGAGAAGCTGAGCGAGTCTGCAGGGATCCTGAGGGTGCCCACAGCAGGTAATAGGAGTGGTTCGATCAGCAATGGTCAGGCAAATGTGCGCTCACTGAAAAGCCAAACCCAGTCATCCATGGTGAGGGCTGGGGATGGATGATGTTGACTGCGTGCCTCTTGTAGGCACCAGCACCGCTGGCTTTGCCTGGCAGGGTTAGGAGCAGGATTTGGACAGGGTTGAGGTTTGCAAAGCAGGTCACCAGCTGCCGGTAGGCCTGCAGCACCTCATGTGACTGAGTGGCTTTAAGGGACAGCAGAGGGAGCATGGACTGAACTTCCCGACGGCCAAACCCAGACCTCACGGCACCCAGCTGTTGGGCAGCCTTAGGAATTTCTCTGCTAGCATCTCTGGCCGATGCTGGGCTCTAGGGAAGGTGGTGGGCAGCAAGGAAGTTTTGATGCCAAAGTATTCTCATAACCCGCTAGTGCCACCTTTATCCAACAAATAGCACCTGAGGTCTCAAAACTGGCCGTGTCCCAAGCCATGCAGAAGAGCTGGCAGGACCCGCTTTGTCCTGGGCTGTGCAGGAGGATGCCAAAGCACAGAGCGGAAAGGCAGCAGCCTGCCATCCTGTCCTCCTCTCCTTTCACCTCCTGTTGCAGCCCTGCCTCACACCTCAAACTGTGCCCCCAAACCATGTGATATCACTCGGGTTACTTGTAGGCAAAACTTCTCAGTCACATCAAAACCGTGGGTGGTGGCAGTTGACTTCTAGCCTCACCGAAATAAACTCTCAGGCCTGATAAGAGAAAAATCATGAATTGGGATGTTTAATCAGTTTAAGGTGAGCTCTGTCATGATGTTTTCCAGTTGACTAAGGATTTAAAGTATAATTCGCATAACTCCTTTCTGAAGCCAGCTGTGCTGAGATTCAGTCTGCCCCAACCACTGGCTGGGAGACCTGACATGTCTCTTTCTAGAGATATCCTACAAATAATCCCCAACATCTCTGGATAAACTCAAACTGAAGTTTACACTCTCTAAAGCTAATAATACGTGATTGTATTGCTTATAGTAAAAAATAAGTTTTTCTGGTTCTGTTTTGTTTATGTTGGATGCACAGCAGTAGCTGCTGTGTCGGTCTTCTCCTTTTCCCCCTTGTTTTGAAAGGCAAAAAGTAGTTTTAAACTGACTGTCTTGATGGATTACCCAGATTTAGGGCAGAAAAATCCTGCAGTGATTAGCGCTCTAGATAACCCAGGTGTGAATTTACAGAGTGAGAGTAACTTTTGAAGTTTTGTATACCGTGCGCTACAAATGACATTAACACACTGTTCTTCATTTGACTCCTACTGCAGCTGTACTCTCCTAGAGGGAGGCTTTTCATAGGTTTAATTTACCTTTTTAATCCAGTATTTCACTTTGATGTGGGATGCAGGGTAAATCTTTCTATTTGGAGTGCTATGTACCTCTGGTGAATAATAAAATATCTAATGAATAAAGTCTTTCTAATGAATGGTGTTCAGTGAGATCAGATACACGGCAAGGAAAGACCACTCCCCACTCCTCCCCTCTTCCTTTCATTAAAAGGAAAAAAAAAGACAACCTGTCTGAAAAGACAGCAGTGTCTTTCAGGCCAGCAAGTTTTAGAAGAACCAGAAATGAAGGCTTTCAAAGCAAAAGAAGTATTTCAAAGTTTAAAGCAAAGATTAGGTGACTGCCTAAAATTTCAGCTCCTTTTTGAGGCAAATGATGGCACAGTGAGTACTGGCAGTGATGCACGAGCTGGTCAGACTCTTTGAACTAAAGACATCCCGAAATGAGGAACCTCTTCTGTGAGACACGGGGCTGGGTCTGACCTGTGGGGCTGAGCCCCTCAACGACACCACTGGGAGCCCAGCTGCGCTGCAGGCTGCTTGAGAGTGAGCAGTGCTTTCCCACCTGCAAATAAAACACACAGGCATCAACTCAGGGGGACTTTAAGGGTCAGCTCTGGAAGAGGAGGGGACAGGCAGGGGGTCCAGGACCTTCTTCAGCATCCCTGTTTAAATCGCAGCCTCCCTTGTGCTAGGCATGAACAGTTGTATTTATTTTCTTCTCCTTTGTGGCTATATACGACACCTCTCCTCATGCAGTTGGGTAATAGTCTTACGGCAGCTTCAGGACCTATGCATGTGGAAAAGTTTCTCTTAAAAAAAAATAGCAAAAAAAAAATATTAATGCTTTCAGTGGAGTTTAGCCTCCAGAAATAAGAAAGGGCTCATGCTACGTGACTAGACAGCATTACGTGAACCATCTGCAAGTACTCCATGGCCCACAAGCCACAGTTTAAAACTTCTTATGCAGAGCTGACCATAGGAAATACTTACTGAAAAGAAAAATATACCAGAGCCTCCATGCTCTATTCATAACCAGATGGCTCCAGTGTAGTATGGGGACTGGATTTTTAATTCAGAAATGATAATAAGAGAAAGTACCGCTTGCCAATGCTTCCAAAGTGGTTATTCTTGATTATTGTTTATGCAAAGATTTAATATGCCTTTGAGTCACAATGCACAACAACTCAGTTTATAATAACTTAAAGAAAAATTGCATTTTAATGTTAGAATTGTCACATTAAAGAAGAAGTTCTTGGAGCTATGTTAACTCCCCTAAAATTTGGTATGATGACCTAGAATTACTAGGTTTTATTAATGGCACTGCTTTTAAATGACTAGATAACACTGACCAACTAATAAACTTATCACTCAATGCACTCAATGTACTTAATAATATATTTCTAGTTGTGGGTGCATGATTCACCTATTGAGTGTGACTTGATGTTTGTAAACCATAATGAGACATCTGGATTGAAATACAAAATACAGTTTATCAGTGAAGAGTTACCCATCGGATCTGTATAAAGTTCATTTCTCCTCAGTCAGGTATTCTCTTGATTTCTGTTTGTGCAGTAAAGAAACACAAAACCCTCTCTAAAGGTGAAAGAACCAAATTGTGAATATTCATGTTCTCTCTTTTGCTAGTACAACTTCAACAGTATGACATAGTGTTCTATGGCTTTTTTTTTCTCTTAACTTGCCAACTGCCAGCTCTGCATTTCAGGTCAGCTGCTTTGCAGCTGGGTCTCTTACTCTTGTTCTGCAAAGTTATGAAACTGAGGAGACTGGCTGGGTGTTTTGAACAGACAGGAAAGATAAATATCCAGATTTAGTTTTAAATGAAGCATGAGTACTTAATTCAGTGACACCCTTTAGATCTATGCAAGGAGGTACTATAAAAATATAAGCCATAGAATCTTCCTACTATTCCCATAATTGATCTGCATTTGTTTCACCTTCAGGTGTCGCCTAAAATAAAACTATGGGCAATTTCAAAGGGCATGCGCTCCCTGGAACCTTTTTCCTTCTTTTTGGCTTGTGGTGGTCAGTAAAGTACCCACTGAAGTATGCCTGCAGAAAAAACAAGAACGTTTGCTACCTTGGTTCCCGGGCAGGATTTCAGCGTCTGGAGTTTGTTGAGGGGATCATCAAAGCTGTCTTTGCCCTGATTGGTAAGTAAGGTGGCCTTGGAGCAGACAACAAAAAGACTGTGTCTTTTAACACTTTTTTAAAAAATTTTGTTCTCTGATAAAACATATCTCATTGTGTTTTGGTATTTTGTCCTTTAAACACCATGAACCTAAGAAACTAGCGGGGCCACTGCTGCTAATTACATAGTTGTGACTGTGACATGGTTTCCATCCAGAGCTCTCTTCTGAAGCTTCTTTAAGGTCTCCTGACTACTTCACAGCTGGTCCATTTGAGTGTTCGTATGCTGTTCACTACTTCAGGGAGGGAGAGAGGGTATTTAGGCAAATCTCTCATGCAGACTGGGAGCATCAGGCTGCGGGGGTATTGCTTTTCTATTTCAAATCCAGCCATCTCAGCTATTGGTAGTCTCCACTGAGTTACTGATATGTAAATGCAGATGTTTCTTCAATTGTGTCATTCAAAAGTGAAAATACTCACAAAGAGAGACTGACGTCCAGATGTTACTGCTGGAGGGCTCTTGCAACAGGGAGAGAGAGGGAGGCTGTTTCTCCTGCTGTTGTGGACTGGCCTGGGTACAAACCCATGGGGATAATTTAGTGAGCTGTGAAGCTGTCTGGAAGTGCCTAGTTCTTGTTTACATTCCAGCAGGTTGTATGTTAGCAATTTACCTTTATAGACTAAGTAAGCTAAATAACAGAGGACCTGAGGAGATCAGCGTATTTGGCTCACAAGTCAAAAAGGATCTAAATTTTTAGTATTTTTAGTATTCAGATTCTACCTATCTACTCTTCTTTAGATGCTCAGGGTTGCCTGCTTTCTAATCAAGGGGCGGGCTGTGCCAAAATCCTGTTCTTGCTTTCCGTTCCCCTCTGGAAGTTGTATCAGTTAAGACACATCAGCACTGAAGTGATGTTTTGTGTACAGTATACACTTTGATATGCCTTATAAAATTACCAAAACCCAAATAACAGTGTTCATTTTGAGGTGTGAGTGGGGGCATTTGTCCTGTGAATCTCCCAGTCAGTGTCTAGAGGTAGCTGGGCAGCTATAACACTAATCTACTGTTATTTTCACCCTGAAACAAAAGGTATTATTTTAACTCATGGTAATTTCAGTTCCAGTCCAAAAAAAATGGACAAGAAAGCCTGGCAGGACAAACAGTAAAAGCAGCAAAAGGAGAAAAGCCTGCTGTTTCTGTGTTAGGAAAAGTTGAAATAAAGGTGGAAAACCCCTGCATTTGCTCTGCAGCATATCTACTTATACAGCAGGATGCTGGCCCACACTTTATAAACAATATAATTAATATTTTACAACCATAATATATTTTAAACCCTTCCTAAACTTCATTGATCTTATAAAATATCTAAAAGCAGCTTTCCCTTTGCTGGAATACTGCAGCTAGTTAGAAAGACAGAGAGGGGCCAAGGTAAGGGAGGCAGTGGAGCAGCAATTCAAATACTAACTCGGTATAGATTCTCATGGGACCTTTAATAACTCTGTGCGGTGGAGGGATTTCCTTTTATGGCTTTATAGGAAAAATTCCCTTTGAATTAAGAGTCTGAAGTCTGCCATCCTGCATATTGCAGGGGACTGAAATGGTAAATCTTTCTTTTAGGGACTTTAGCATGTGTTACACTCCTGTTTGAACTACCGTGAAAGGCAGCTGAAAAACTCAGTCAGAGGACTACTACAATAGCAATTGTTTTTTTAAAAAAGCAGCACAGAATAGCTGTCTCCATTTTCACTGCTGGAAATGGCAAGATGCAAATAGTCCCACCAAGAGTGGAGCTGAAGCCGGTTTTCCTCTGATTTTCTCCTCTCCAGATTTTGTGATGCTTAATATATGTTTGAGCTCACTCTGTGGTCTTTCTCTCAGCAAAGCAACTTGTTTCATCTCTCCCCCACCTGTTGCCTGTTTTCTTGAAAATGGATATAAAATTAATATCTTTGAGGCCTCTGTGCATTTTCACTTGAATTTGGACAACATGTTAAAAACTTGATTGGTAATGGCCAAACTGAGCAGAAGGGAGCAAAACAGAGCAATCACCCAGAGCAATCCTCAGGCAGACTAAACTCCAAATTGACTGGTGTTATACTGTGTGGGGATATAGCGTTGCCTCCGTTCTTTGTATAAAGACTTATCATCAGTCTATACCTTAAGCACCAGGACAAATAATTATACTTCTCATTTCATGTGCAGGAATGGTGGCCGAGCAGTTTGTTCCCGATGGACCTCATCTGAAGTTGTATAATTATGAGGAAAAGCACTGGGATCACTTGATGAACTGGCAACACGCCACCATGTACCTCTTCTATGGCATTTCAGGGTTGGTTGACATTGTGGCTCACGGGACCAACGCATTGCCGGTGGCCATGGACAGGATGATGCTTTCCTTAGCAGTGTTTATTGAAGGTCAGTCTACCTCTCCCTGCAGGATTGCGTGTGAAACTTGCAGAGGGGTATCAGCCTTTGGGCTGGGAATCTCCAACCAGCCTTAATGGGACCTGGGTGTTTAACTCCCTGAAACACCTGAAACAGATCAATCTTGGCCCTCCTTGAACTGCTGAGAGTTTGTCTGCAGTGCAGCCCACACCATGATCACACGTTGTAGAGGGGTACCTGTGCTTTCCTAACTGGCTCAGATAGCAACAGAAACACCATGGCAATAGCAGCACAATCCTGTTTTGGGTAAGCGTTCAGTAGCTGGGGTATGTGCTTCAATGCATGTACTGACATGGTATGCAATGTGTTAGCTAAAGCCACTGTGAGCGCATTTTCCTGCACATCAATCACATGTTGGAATTGCACTGGAGACACACTCAATTTATGTTTCCTGTATGCACGGTATATCTCATAGCATCCCTCTTGTTACGCTGCAGAGACAGATGAATGAGACTTTTCGTTAACAGATTTGAAACGAAAGGTGACAGAGCTGCAGCTTCCCATGCAATTTCCTGCTCTGAGCTTAAGAATACACAGTACGTAGGCATCAGCCTTAAAAAATTACTCTCAGTCCAACTAAGAAGGCAATATTGGCATAAATGCTAAAAGTTCATTGTTTTCTAAAAGCAGATGCAGGGAGAAGGGAAGCAAATATCTTAAACTCATCACTTCGTTTATTCCAGGTTTTCTCTTCTGCTACCATCTTCATGGGAGAGCCATGCTGGATGTTCATGTCCACCAGTTATTGCTATTTGCAATCTTTGGGGCTGCTATTTGCATATTTCTGGAAGTTTTCTTCCGTGGCAGTATTGTGCTGGAGATGCTCCGCACCAGCCTCTGCATATTACAAGGCAGCTGGTTCTGGCAGGTAGGTCATTTTTCTGCCTTAGGAATTTCTTCCTTTGCCAAAATTCGTCATTCACCCCTTTGCAGATGTTTCACCAGTGATATAACATGCCTTTTAAACACAGACCTCAAAGTACTCATAGAAAACAATGCACTCTTAATGTCCCATTAGAGATAAAAGTATTTGTTTTACAGTCTGTTTTACAGATAAAGAAGCCATTTTACTTCTAGCGTCTTTTATTTGAATCAATAAAAAAGCTAAGGTGGTTTTGTTGAGCTCTCCCTAGTGACTGAACATCCTCTCTGATCTCTGTAACATCCTGTTAAAAATTCACCAGCCAAATGGCAGTGATTTTATAGCCCGACAATATATGCTGTTCTTTGCAAAGACAGTCCCCATCCCCAGTGTGAGCTGCCGGAGCAGTAAGTGCCCAGCACAGTACTGGATAGGTGAGGCAAAGTGCCCATTGACATTGCTTGAAGACCATATATTGAACGAAGGCGCAAATTATCTTTCACATCGGCTGCCTCTTTCTACATTCTAAAAAGCGTTTCAAGAGTGGTACCCTAGGTTGGAAAGGTATTTGAGCTCACTATTCACATCAAGCAATTGAGTGATGTGAGGCCTCCCGCTTTCCCAGTGTTTGGGAAATTGAGCACAAGAAGAAACAGCCCAAATGTTTATATTTCAGGGATGTGGCTCCCCAAAGGACTCTTAAAAATGTAGCTGCCATGCCTTTGCTCACTTGCAATTCTATACAATTAATAGATATTTGATAGCAACCTTTTCTCTGCTGTCAAACAAGAGAGAGAATTTGATGAATTGCTGTGTTCGTGTAACAAAGAAATGGGAGTACTAGTGCTGATGTGTGTTTCATCTTATAGTGGAGAACTGAGGTCACTCCAGTGATTTTTCTTTCCGGCATGTCTAGACTGGCTTCCCTTTTTTATATACTGGCCAGACACGATTAATAAAAACATTTGCTGTTCCTTAGGAGAACTGGACACTCAGCACCAAATCAAATATTTAAATACTTGCTCTGGCAAGAAAACAAACCTCCGAAATGGCAGTATTTTTCTATAAGTGAACTCAAGAACCTGGTGCTGCAGCATTTGGTGTTTTATTTCCTTGTTTGTAAACTTTTCTTTGGTGATTTAAGCTTTACGTAAGAGGAATTACATGCAAACATTTATTCTTTGTTGTCTGCCTAGTCTAATTGTAGAACAAGTTATTTCTTTAGCTCTGGAAACAATGTGGTTTTTGTTTCAAAGTGAAAAATTAAAGAACTAAAAATACAAGATGTTTAAGTGTGGCTTTTTTCACAACCGCATCAGACTTCAACTGTATGTGTGACTGAAAACCACATACTGGCTGGAGCATGAAAGATTTGTAAAAGGTGAAGGGACTTTTTTTCTGCATCATCAACACCCTCATTCATTGAATTCTCTGCATGGAAATGCAAAATGCACTCTCTCCCCTCCTCCTTCCTCTCCTCCTCTTCCCAGATCCTAAATTCTCAGCTAAACTGCTGAGCGGTGACTTTTAAGAGTATCAGGCAGTAGAGAGGATTGGTGCTTGTCGAGGCAGACTCCTGTGTAGCCATGGGCTAACTAGTTTCCCAGATTATGCATTAATCTGGATTTGATCTTTTCCAGCTCTGAATAAACAAATCAGCTATGTATTTCACATGGACTTATAGCCTTCGGTGAGAAAGCTCCGTTTTTACATAATTTCAAAACCTGACCTGTTCCCCGGATGGCCCAGAAGAAATAGACTTATGGCTCACCTTTATTTATTAATTTATTATTCATCTTCTGAACCATGTAACGCATTCCCAGATGCTGCTGGGAAGAAGTGAGTCAGTGTAAATGGCTGGGCAGGTTTGCTGGTTGGTGTGCTTGTGGTTCAGATCATACGTGGCTGAGCATCGGCCCCTTTCCTTACAGCAAGTAATTGTGATCGCTGCAGGACTTGTTGGACTGGCTTCTTAATTTGCTGGGCAAGCGCAGAGGGTCTCTGGGACAGGCTCTGTATCCTCAAAGGCATTTCTGCACAAAACTGTGAAATGATCCATCACATCTGAGTGTGACTGCAAAATTGTTTTTAATAATAATCAAAGAAATAATCAGCACTATAAAAAAATTAAATGTCTACCTTGTCATGGGTAGCATGATACGTGATACGGCATAGGACATACATCAAATGATGTTTGCTAAATATCTTTTATTTTATTACAGATTGGTTTTGTGCTTTATCCTCCAACTGGGAGCCCGGAGTGGAATCAGACAGACCATACTAATATGATGTTCCTGACCATGTGCTATTGCTGGCATTACGCCTTTGCTTTTCTTGTACTTGCAGTGAATTACACAATCGTCAGCTGGTAAGTTACTTGAAACACTAAAAATTTGGAGACCTGCTATTTTGTCTAGGAGGAGCTTTATTTTATAAAAGCTTCACTGACAAATCAAAAGGTTTCCACAGAGTAAGTAATTGTCTTGCACAGTAAAATAAGAATAGATACCGCTGTGATTCCGTGTGTATGAAGACAAAATGATTCATTGCTTCACTAGAAAGGGGAAAAACATTCATAAAGTGCAGCTCTGAGAGCATAATGCTTCTCACATAAAATGAGCTCTTTTGATAATCTTCCACATTTGTAAGTGCATAAAAAGTTAGAGGGAGGAGAAGCCTTTTTTTCCTACAATATCTTCTCTCACAGCCCTCATCTCTACTAATACCAAGTGGCTTAGTCAGCAGGCTTCATGACTTAATTTTGCAGATTATTGGACAGGTTTAATTGCTAGCAATTTCCTGTGATTAGACCTGATTCCTTTTTCACTAGCCAGTTTCATCCCCGAATTTCTAAAGTTAGCCCGTTTCCTCACTACCCAGTGCTAATTCTGACAAAATTGCAGCTGCAGAGTTGATATGGTTACAAAAATGACCCTGATTCTGCCATGTATGATCACTTCCTGCCTGCCAGACTTACCAATCCTTTACCTGTGCTATCCTTAATATGCTTCTCACCCCCCACTTTACCCCTACCATCATAATAGCCATATTTAACACTGATTTGGCCATATACAGTTCTTACAGTCTTGCTCTGCACTAAAGAGGTGCCATGTCTTTTTGGATTTCAGTCCGAAAGGCACGGACACTCAAGGCTGGGTAGTCCGTTTGCCATGTAAAGGATGGTAACTGTAGAGAAGGTGGCAGCAATCTTTCATCCCTTTGGAAGCTGGGAATGGTGGTTGCTGCAGCATCAGACAAGGCCCACGAGGTTGATCATGGCACGCTGCGCAGAGTTCCCATCTGTGGGGAGCTTGTCCAGACTCACTCTTCTTCACAGCTTTACAGTACTCTTCCAAGTGAACACAGCTATTGGTCTTGTACCTGCACAACATTGAACTTCCTAGATGTTACACTGAGGTTTGCTTAAGGTGTATGCTCTTAGATGTGTCCATAGGAACAAGCTGTTACAAGCAGCGCGTAGAGGTGGTACTGTTAAAGGCAGCACATACTAATGTCACAGTACCTGCTCGCATTGCATAGTGGTCACTCATGCTAAAATACAGGTATCTACAATTAAGGCCTGCTGTAAAATTCTGCCCAGATTCTGCTGGAAATCACTATCTCCTCTTTATGATGTCTTCCACAGTGGCCCTCTTCTAGTCTTCATAAACCAGTCATCCTAGTTCCCCAATGAGATGCAAGAGTTAAATAGTTTTTTACCATGTGAAAACAGCCAGATGAGCTTTTGGGTTACTATTGACAACTGCTTTTTTTTTTGTTGTTGTTTCCAGGGCAGTTCGTTCAAAGGTTAAACAGACCCAGTCCATGGAAATGGGATTACTGAAAACATCTGAACGTGATCAGGAGTCAGAAGATGAAATTTAGTACGAATATGGCATGACTAGTTTACCCGCTCTACCATTAGGCTAATTGATACCTCATTTCTAGGTTTGTTTGCCATCTTATTCATTCTTCGCTACATCTTGCAATGCAAATATCATCCCCCAAGTACTGTCTACATCTACACAGTTACATCTTTACTTGCAGAGGGTAGGCTTGGTATCAATTTGTGGTGGTTGCACTAGTACCTTGCTTATCACGTGCTCCAAATAAAACCAGACTAGTATTAGACAGACTTGTACTGGATGAGGTGGCATGATGAAGTCTGTGTGTTTGCCTCATTAAAAGCTAAGCAAAATGTTTTCCAGCTGCTGCTGAACGGACTCTTCAGTTTCCATAATTAGGGTGTCAAAATAAGCATGTTTGTTGCCCTGTAAGTAAGCATGCATAAATAACTATGCAAACCTGGAAAACAGTAGAACAAGATGCGAGGACTTGGTGACCTTTAAGGTCCCTTCCAACCTAGACAATTATATGATTCTTGCAGCTGTCTTGTACAACACCTTTGTGTCTCTGCTTGTGACTTGATGTTAAATGGAAAGAACTACTCACTGCAAACCCATTCAGCGTTTCCTTGAAGAGTGTATGGTGTGTTCACTCCCGCAGAGACGCCACCAAGCTTGGTAGGAGGACTGAAGAGGCGCATGATGATCAAAAGCCACTGCAGTTATTCATTTTCATGCCTAGATAGTCCTACTTCTTTGACTTTGAAAGGCAATGAACTGACTCCGCTTTCCCTCAGTGACTGGAGCAACTTCTTTTCCAGAAAGGCTGAGGCATGTCCAGTGGGACAGCGCCTGACCACAAGGCCAGTTTCTTTCCCAAAGTTACTTCCTTTCTTTCGGTGTAATTTCATGTTGTTTCAGCAGGTGTCATAGCAGACATGTGACTGGACCCACCACCTGGGTCAGGAGCAGGTAATGTCACCCCTGCAAGCCTGTCAGCCTGTGCAGTGCTGCAAGGTGAGCTGTGGAAGGGCAGATGTTGCCTTCATAGTAGCTCCATGCCCAGCTACCCACAGAAGTGAGCGACTTACATTTTTTTTTCCAGTTGTATTTATTTTCTCCAATAAAAATGAAGCCTTGATGCAGTGAGAAACAGAGTGCTTTCCCTGATGCTCACTATTGCTTGGGATGCACTCCGATCTCATCGAAAGGGAAATAACTGATAGGTGTCCAAAGGCATCAGAAAATGATGTTGTATGTAAGCTCACGGCCCCTATGGGGCGACTTTTGAAGCATCGATCTGGCTCTAATGCATCTTTCGAAAGACTTGCACGGGCAGCTGGGCAGGAGGGAGCACTTACTGCGCCACTGCATGTGTGCTCTTCTTTCCAGAGACTGAGCCCGGGATGCGTCCTGGTGGCCAGGCGCCATTTTACAAATCTGTCAGTGGTAAGGTGATCATTCTGGAGAACAGCCTTTCTCTTTCGAACAGAAATAGTATTTTCTAATTATTTTTGGAAACAGTTTAGTGCAGGACAACAAATTATGTTTAAATAGTCCCAGTGCGTCGAGTTTGGTGCTGCAGAAATGTGTTCCTTCTATTATTTGAATATTTTCAGCTCCTCCTTAGGGAATGCAGAGCTGGACTCTGGCAGATGAATGAGAGCTGTAGGATCTGGTCCCTCTACTTTTGAGTTTCCCCTAGATTTTTTTCAGTATGAACCAGAAAAATGAGTAGCATGAAATTATTCTTTGCAGTAAACTCATTGATCAAAAAGATAGGCAATAAAATAGTTTGTAGCTCAAAGGGATCCCAGGACTCAGAAAAAAAAATCCAAGGCTTTTCTTAAAGCTATTTCACTTTCAATGCAACATGCACATTCACTTCATTTTCAGGACCCATCTTTTATCTTCTCATTTTCAAGGAGTGCCTTCCTTAGCTGCACGTGCTGTTAATGCTGAATTTTAGACCGCCAGGCTTATCAATGCCTTTCCAAAATCAGTGAGGCTGTTTATTCTGAAGGAGGTCTTCAGAAAGTACTCTGCTTCTCATAGGCAGGAGCAATGCAAGTTTCTTCACTGCTTTTCTTGATAAATTATGTTTAGTACTGTACAAATATTACGGTGCTGTATCTCTAAACTAAAGGGATAACCTAAGCAGGAAGAGAAGCGTGATAAACTGGCTGAGCTTTAATATGTCTTCTTAGAAGAATGCAGTTGGCAAGTTTTAAAAATTATTTTAGATCTTTGCCAAGTATCGTGAAGCGACACTTGTAACCAGGTGTCAGATTATCCAGATGAATCTACTTTGGAAAGCAAGAAAGCAAGAATAGTTGGCTCACAGATGAAATTTCTATGTTTAGAAATGTAAAATGGGAAACTGCAGATGCACAGCCAAAGTTCACCACTTTTCTTAACAAATGTTTGCCCTTCTTCAATGCCTTTCTCTGAAGGGTCTTGGAGATTTTGGAAAACTTTAATGAAGTCTGTCTCAGGACATTCTTGTAAGTTAGGTGTTGGTATGGCATTTTTGTAGCTCCATGAATCAGCTTTGCAGTCACTGTAAACTCTGAATTAATTGATATTTGCTCCGCTCTGCAAATCTAAGACTTGAGTTTTGTTACTGTGGTTCCGTTAAAACCAGATTTTCTGTTGGCATAAGCCAGAAGGAAGATCCACGGCTTTGTTGAGGAACTTGTCTGTTCATTGCAGCAGGGATACATTGGCCAAATGCAGCGTGTCATGACACCCAGCTATAATCTTACCTTCATTGTACCACATCACTCTTGTGGGATTTTTTAAAGGGCAGATTTTTTTTCCTGTCAGCATGGTTGGGATATAAAGCTTCTGCAGTGCTGAGAGGTGAAGACGACGGCTATGTATCAAAGAGAACTTGGGGATTATTACAAAAGTCTGTTGTGATAAGCCAAAATCAGTCGACGAAGTGAGCCTCATAGGATTCAACAACCTGAGTGAGCTGTGAACGTGGAGGGTGCTCACCCTTTTGAAAAAACTGCTTTTTCAGAAATGAAAAGTGCCAGTACTTCAACATGATGGCCGGAAGAGTGGCTGCCTGCCACAGTTCCTCCTGTGACTGCCTCAGCCCCGTGGCTCTGGACCTCTCCTTACCTGTGCCCAGGCATTAGCCCAGCAGTGGCTCTAGGTCTGTGTGTTTTCTTGGGAGAAAACCTGAGCAGGACTCAGCCAACTGAGAGGTATCACCTCTATCTTCCTATGCCTCCCTGCTGTGAATCTCCTGTAAATGATCAGAGAACTGGACAAATAAGCCCACTAGACACATCTGCTGGTTTTGGCGCAACCACGCTTAGCAAAGATGCCTTTGAAGAAGCCCAGCCTGGAGGCTAATGCAGTTTGTGAAACAGAACTGTAGGACAGGCTTCTTACAAAAACTCTTTGCGTAAGAGAAGGTGGCATTGCATTATTAAGCTTGAAAAAATGCAAGGCAAATCAGATCCTGAAGCCTCAAAGAAACAGTAGTCTCTCAGATTTAATGTTGAATACTTACAGAGCAAGCAGAGTGAGTATCATAGTAGGGTTTTGTGCCTGATGTATTTTTGATGCCACAAAGGAAAGAAACATGCGTTTCAGGGTGGGTTTTTGCAACGCAGAACACCTGACCTTTTCCTCTCAAGCACTGTTCAAAAGAGATGCCCAGGAACGGTAAGGTATCTATTACGATGAAAAAGGTACAGCCTTTGGCATTTCACTAGCAACAGATTTTGCTTGAGTTGAATGAATGGAAGGAAGTCTGACAAGTTTACAAACACCACTCAGAAAAAGGTAGCTGCTCTCAAGAAAATTTAAATTATTGTTAAATATTGGTGCCTTTGAAAAACTATATGGTAGTTTATAATAGACAAGATACGCCTGTAATTTTATTAAAATAAAATTGATTTATTCATATAAGATGTCTGTCGTGTTTTCAGTGGGAAAAATATAACCATTTATGGGGCAGAATGAGGTGGGATAGACACGTTACTCTCATAGCCCACCCAGACATTCAAATGAGTCGCACCTAAATTCAGGAGTGCTGCCTTGTCAGCTTCCCTTGATTCTACTATTTAATTGTCATTTACAACACAGGTGAAAACCACACTTTCTAAGGTCTGGGCAGTAGAGTTTTACAGATCTACAAAAGTCAAATGCTATGGAAAAGGGAGATCCCAGATTTGGATCTAGTCTCCTGTGTCACATGCGATAGAGGAGCTAGCAAGCCAAGTAAACAGAACTTCAAGAACAGGTTCTTTCTGGTTTTGGCAAGCTTAATAATAAAAGTATTTAAGATTTTATTTGACTTTGTTCCCTTTCTCTTTTAAAGAAATACACAAAACCCTTTTTCTGCTGTAAAATTAAAATGCATTCTGAAAGAAAAAAATGATATACTTGAAAAAACGTTGTCAATTACAGATTCAGCCCCTTCATATTTTTCACCAGTTTCTAAAACTAAAACTAGAGACCATAGCTGGCAAAAAGTAGCAAATAATTTTGGCCATTCTCAGACTGCATTTTGGGGATAAACTGATTACTCATTAAAGATTACAGTCCCATGGCTTGTTTTCATCATTCCATAAATTTGATACCACTTTGCTACATATTTGACAGAGGGTGTTTTTTTGCCAACTATGGAGAACTTCAGGTGCGATGCACTTACCTGTACATAAGAAAACTTCTAAATTTCTCCAGGACCAGGTAAGGGAGAGAAAATCAGCACTTCCTAATTTCCCATTTCGTCTGGTTGCTCACAAATCTGAAAGAGTTGCGTAAGACTTCTGAAAACTACCAGTCAGAAACTTTAAAAATGTAGAAGTAGTTTTAAATAAACCAATTAGGGAATCAACCAGTTTGCATTAGAAAATCAACTGTGCCAATGTCACCACATCCCCTGGGATTGGGACTGGGGTCGGCTGTCTCCAACTACATTGCGAGCGTGACTGCCTACTCTTATGGATGACCTCAAGGCAAGGCTGGTGACAGGCTGCATGCCCCATCCCACTTAGGCAATCGTGTAAAATGTGCATTTTGGCATTGACTCTTTGTAAAATAGACCAACTCCAGTGTGTGGCAGAAGCTTGGTTTACAATGGGAAGGTATTTCCACCTGTGGGGATGACACAAGAACTCATGGTTGCATTGGTGTTAGAGTGAGGCACGGAGGGAGGCACTCATGCATGGTATGGGGAGCCTGGTCTTGGGACAGCATTGCCTGAGCACAGAAGAGGTCACTAAATGTTGTGAGTGGGTTGTGCAGAAATCACTAGCCCAAAGGAGAGCAGCCTGACACCACCCCCTGGACAATCAGGGAACAGAATGTCCTGGGGGAAAAAGAGCATCTCCAAGCTGAGAGATGAAAGGGAAGTCTGGTCCTGCAGTTTCCGGGACCTCGACCACTCTACTGGGTGCACTTACTCTAGCATTTTAGCCTTCATCAAGAAAGCACTTTGGACCTCACCCACTCATCCTAACTTAGGCACCAAGGTTTGCACCATGGAGAAGAGTCAGAGCGTGGGAGCTGGAGTCCCTTCACGAGAAACCAAGTTCGATGGTGCTCTCGAACACCTCGTGTGCTTCAAGCACTAATGGGCATCTGCAGCCTTGGGACAAAGCTAGAGTCCAAAAATGTCTATAGCATGGAATGGTTGTGCTGTAGAGCATCTACTCCTTTGGCACCACTGATAAAACACACGTATAAGATGAGGAGCTTATCTGACAGGAAGGAAGGAACCCATTAAGGTTTTACCATGAGGATAAATGGGTTAAATATGGCTTTCTCTCATTTACATTATCTACGTCTCTGTAAAGCTTAGTGTAATATTTTTTCTATAATCTGTAAATAAACACCTTGGCCTGGTTTGAGGTAAAACAGAACCAACTTTCTGTTCAGTGATTTTACTTCTTAGCTAAGCCTCTTCTAACTCTCTGAAATTAACAGCATGTTGTGCCAAAAGCTGTTCATTCTCAGAGTGATACGAGCAATATTTACAGTTAGTGCCAAGGAATGGTGCAGAGAGGCCCTTGCTTATACTTATTGCTATAACAACCAAGTTCAGCTAATTTTGTTATTTGCCCTGTTGGAGGGTTGGAAAGAGAAAAGCGTCAAGGGGTCCCACCTGCAGGGAGGAGCGGACAGGACAGGTGACCAAAACTTGACCAACAGGGGTATTCCAACCCATCTGCCCCAAGCTCAGTATAAAAGCTGAGGGATCAAAGGGTCAACTGTCTTTCTTCAATGGCCGACGTCTGAGGAGGACCCTGTCTGTTCATCTGCCTTTGATCNTCATCTGCCTTTGATCCCGATCCGTGGGTTCCTGACTCCAGATCTGGAATCCAGTTCCCACCCTTTGCTGAGTCCAGTCTGGGAATTCCCCAGTGCCTGCTGGTGATGTCACCCTGGGAGCTTAAAATGGTTTTGTATATATATATATACTATTTCATTATTTCCTTTTCATTTTATTATTAATATTTCATTAAAGTAATTTAGTTTCTTCTAAACTCGTAAACCTCTTTATCTCTCCTCCTCCTCTCTGTGTGAAGAGGTGGAGGGAGAGCATCTGTTGCCAGTCATTGGCCAATTTGTCCAAAACCACGACACACCTTTTTTCCCTTGTATCTAAATCTAGCTTGAACTAAGAATAAAGTTGGCAGCAAGGACTTTCAATGCTACAGGTTCATTCATCCTTAAAACTGAGGCACTTGAAAACTTTGGTGTACCTGGTACCTTAATGCACTCCTCTCACATGGCTCAGTTCCTCTGAACTAGAGCAGTTGGGGTAGAAGTTACCGGTAGAGAAGTCGGTGGAAGAAAACAGAACAGATTTTTATACAAAAAGCCCTTCAGCATGTGCAGTAGTGGAAGCAAGCCTGACTCCCAAGGACTGCGCAACAAAAGCACATCTGTTAAAAGGGAGAAAGACAACTGGAAAACTGCTGGGCACTTGCCTTTAAAATCTATTCTAGGTAAAATATGTGCTTGCTCAAAAAATATGTGGGAGTAAAAATCCTAATATTTGTCACATAAGCCATAACTAGTCCTCAGATTATTTTTTCAGAACAGTAATTTCTAGCACATTGCTATGTAATGGTTGCAGTTCACAGATTTCTGTATTTTATACACTTAGAATGAAAATGCATTTGAAAATTAGTTGAAAAACATCATTTTAAATGCTACAGCATACTTTGCAATTTGATTCAGAAAGAAAGTTCTTGCTTATAGATCACTGCCATTTAATGACAAAATACTCTGCCAGGGATGGTACCTAAGAGGTCAATGTCACAGTAAGGGCATGAAATTGGAGCAGAAATGGTTACGTCTACATACTGTGATTATCAGCCATTGCCTCCCTGAGGAGGAGAAAGAAGAAATGGAAAATAGACTGCAGATCTATACAACTGAATAGCAATTAAGCAACTAGAAATCGCTCCCAGCACTCTAAGACTAGGGGAGGGGAAGCTGCGTTTATGGTATACGGCATTCCAGTCTGCCTCCAGCGTTATTTACCAGGGACAAGGTTCTCAGACACATTCCGGGATTTTTATGGCTCTTGGTGCGGCAGTCCCAGAAGCAGTAATGCCCCTTTCCCGCTCCCAACAGGAATGACAGCAGGAGTGAAAGCTTGCACTTCTTTGCTGGAATTTTACTGTTTTGTGACTCCGACTCAGCTAGGCGCAGTTGACACATAAAAAAATGTCAAAGATAGTGTTTACTGCTGGAACCACACTTTATTCAGGCTTGAAAACAAAAAAGAAAGGAAATAAGAAACATCTGGCTATAATTAAGGCTTAAAAGAAATGGAAGAAAGCAGAAGAAATATTTCTAGTCACTCAAGAAAACTTTTGTCTCCCCACAGCTGCATCACATATACAAATTTGCAAGTAATAAGGTTTTCTTTCAGTTTGATTATTCTATCATATAAACATGGTTTAGTATTGTCATAAATAAAAGTGTACTGTCCTTTAGGATGTATTTATTGATTCGTTTTCATTTTGTCATCTTGTTCCTTATGCCATTTATTTTTCTTTAAGGTTTGTGAAGTCAGAAGTTTCCAATCTTTTTTTTTGCTCACAATCCTACTTCCACTTCCCAGTTGAAAAACTGTCTTCCGTTTGCAAAGCTGGGTTTGCAACCCAAGGTTTTGGACTCACGGTATTTTACATAACTAAACACAACATGCTGCTGAAAGATGTCCATGATGATGTTAGCTATGTAAAGGAATGAAGCAGGGAAGTTATTTACATTGAACAGAAAGAGAAATGTCAGTAACCACAAGAAATCATTCCTATTTCTTTCCTACATTGTCATTTTAAAAATCTCTGCAAGTATGCGAAGTCCCTGCTATCATCTAGCAGCATTCCTATTAGCAAAAGTCCCAGACCTGTGATTCAGAAGCTGGGTGTGCTTTTAATACACTGTAATCCTCAGACTTGGTGCTGTATTGGAAGTAACTTAACTTAATGTTGCTGAACTACTCTGTGACTCAGTTTCCCCACCTGGAAGATCCAGCCTGTCCAAATCACGCTTGGTTCTGCTTGGCTCTGTACAAGTCCTGCGCAGGGACTGTCATTTTCCTGTGTGTCTCTTAGACCCAGTTCTAAACTCTTGGCCCTTTTAACCCCAGAAAAGCAAACATTTAACTGCTTATGACAAGAGGCTGTAAAGTAATTAACACATGTGAGGGTAGTAAGCATTCTTTGCGAGGAGACATTTCTCTCCAGCTGAGCATTGGTGGTTGCTCACCGTTCAACAGCAGTGAGACAGCTGGGCCACGCAGCCATCAGGCTGCCAGGGCTCCCCTGGGCAACTCCACAAATGCTTCCTAGCCCACAGGATGGCCGGGCAGTGGGATGCTCACTGGTGCCAGCCCTGGAGCTGTGACACCCAGCCTCCACCCACGGCTGCTCTTGCTGCGCAAAGGAGGCACCTCTGCTGCCCTGCCCTACAGAGCCCCGTTTCTGCCCCCCTGATGAAGAAAGTCTGTCAGTGCCTTGGGAGAGGATTTGCAGTTTGGCATTTCATTGAGCTAAAAGGCTTTGAGCTTTTTTTGAGCACATCCCCTCTGTGCCAGGGAGACGGCTGTTTCCTCCCACCCTCTGGCTCCCTCCCACCCATCATCTGCGTGCCAGTCCTCATATCTGCCTCCCATTCATGTACCAATCCCAGCACCAAGGACCTTTTCCCTTCTCTGTTTTCCATGCTAATGAGAATAACGCAGAGAGAGAAAGATCTAAGATGAGTGACACGCTCATAACCCAACAGCTATGGCAGGCGGGCAGGCAGATCCCCAGCCGGACAGATGCCCCTGACAGACAGGAGCCAGCCCTGTCCTGCCTGGAGGTTTGTCCCAGTGCCAGCCACTGGTGTGGTGGCACAGCTTGTGTTTAACTAAAACCTCTGCGAGCAGATTGTTAAGACATTTGGATGTCTGAAGAGGCATATTAACAATTCTGGAGCTCCCATTTGTAAATGTAATCTTGATTATTTCAGCATTGCCTCAGTCTTTCCTATGTCCTTAAGCGCTTTCCTCAGTATAGAGGATAGCACGTACAGATGTACTTTAGCTTACTCAGCTTTTTCTTGATAAGAGGAAAAAGCATCATAATAGCCCTGTAATGTGTTAAAGAAACAGTAGTATCTGTTGGTATCAGTAGCAGTATCAGCAGTATCTAGTGGCCAGACTGTTGGGACACATCCCAAGAGACTTGAGCCCTTTTTTTGACTGGATTTCTGTACATCCTTGGCATATCACATCAGGTTTTTGAGCCCTGTTTCTAAAGTTGAGATGGAAGTGCTTTGGTAATTAAAAAAGTCCAGCAAACCTCCTTTCCTTACTAAGGAAGAACACCTCGTAAAAGCAAGGTGTTGTTCCTACTCACATGCAGGGGATTCATCCACTGATCACTGATGGTAAAAATGACAGTGTTCCAATTAGTTCTTTAAATAGCTCTGCTTGCCTCTTCATTTTCATTGTGGTATTCATCTCTTAGCTTTTAATTTGTCAGTGGGAGACAGGCTAGTACGCAGAAGAAGATTCTGCATTTGGCAGTTCTGGTAGTGTAACTTCTCCTTCCACTTCACATTTTACTTGTGCCTTTTGCCCGTTTTCTTTTTCTTCCCCTGTTTCCATTCCTTTCTGGATGAATCAGATGTCCCAGGAATCTGAAGACACATCTTTTATTCCCAGTTGTGCCAGTGCCTGTTGAGTGACACCCCACCCAGACCACATACAGGTCTAAGGACCAGAGTTAGTTCCCAAGAGACTATATATATATATGTTTATGTATGGGGATGCCTTGCTTGAAGGGAAGAGAGGTTTGCTGTGCTGGGCACTCAAATAACAGGCCTTAGCCCTTATCAATATAAATGTAGCTGGGTGTCTGAGCTGGGATATTTTCCTATAGCAATTAGAAGACATGACATTTAACACCATGATAAGTGAAATGTTTTATCAGATGTAAAATGATAGAAATAATGGTGCGTTACTTCTCCACCAAAACTTTTTTCTTTTCCTAAGTGGAATAGAAAAGGTTAAAGTTCTCACAGTAGACAAGTAGTTAATGGTTTATCCATCACAAGGTTATGAATGTATAATACCATTTTATAGCAGAGCAGACAGTCTGCACCACAACATGCCTTCACTCCACTGGGAACGAATATTGGTTGGAATTACTTGTTGTGTAGTGACCGTGACCCTTTGGGCACTGTGTATTTGGCAGCTTGTCCTCAGGTTTGAAAGAGGTAAGAAATATAATTCTAACCCATTTGAGCTCTATTTGAGATCATTGGGTTCTTTTTCCTTTCCTTAAGTATTTAAACATGATTGCTGACAAACATTATTACATCTATGCTGTATGCTTCTTAGGGGGAAACATTTTTCTTCTTACACTGATGTTTAAAGAAATACCCCAAACTTTGTGTTCTGCTGTAAAACAGAATAGGATGGCAAACACTGGTGTATTTTCCTTGTAATGTGTTTACACTGTACGTGATTCGTCTGACAGAGCTTTGAGAAATGCTTTGAAATTTTCTCACTGTTCTAGTAAAAATCTGGTTTATTTTTTAAAAGACAGAAATAAACCTCTAGCTAGTAAATTATATTTTGAAGAGGAAATATTTGGCTTTGTATATGTTTATCTGTTTGCATGCATATAAGCAAAACATGCTGTGTAGCACCTGTTCATGTTCTCATTACAACTTGCATTATAGAAGAATTTGTTGAAAGAATATGGGAGATATCGGTTTGTGTCTATACTTGAAAATCAGGTCAATGCACTCTCGTAAGACACTTCTGTGTGCAAACTTGGAGCAGAAAAATGATCAGTGTTTATTCTCAGCAAAATACTATGTTGAAATGATACAAAATTATGCATGGATCTATATTCAAAAATTCATAGAAAGACTCAGATACTCCTGGGTGCTTGTCCAGCAGGGAGTCAGATATGATTGGAGACCAAGAAGCCAAGGGAAAAGTCTATATGAGGATACATTATGTTATATTTATTTTAAGATATTTGTTAGATGTTTGTATGGAGGGAACATACCCAGGCCCAAGAAATGGCACATAAGTAAACAGCAGTTATGTAGCATAGGTCAGTAATAATCTACCTTTGCTAAAATAAGTATATGCTCAGCTCTTTGTTTGACTTAATGGTGCTTAATCCAGATGAGATGGGAGCTAACTCTCAGTGCAGCTTGGGGATACCTCTGCTTATGCTTGACATTTACACAACTGCAGGCAAATGTACTGCTAGGAATGGGATTTAAGCTGCAGATACTTCAGGGATGGAGAATACCTCCATGCCCATCTCACGCATTGCTTGTTGTGCATAGTTGTACTGTTTCTTCTTTACCCAAACTTTAATTGCAAGTATTAGCATTAACTGTTCCCACCATATATGATTTAAAAAATCCCAAGTTCATGATGATGTAGTATTATGCAAGAATCTTTTAGTTTTAGCTTAAAAATATATACAGTCAAAATCTATGTGATTCTTGAGATGATTGATGTCTGCAAAACGTAAAAGCCAAAGACAAATAAAAAAAAGAGGTTTTCTGACTTGTAAAAAACCCCCAGAGCTCCTCCATGATTTTAAGCCAATGTCACAATTACTGGCGCTTGATGAGTTTTACTGTGTGGAGGGTAGACATGACTGCATTAGTCAGCTCAGGAATTTGTATTGGTGAAAGACACAGATTTCCCCCTGGGGAAAAAAAAAAAAAAAAAGCTTTACAACAGTACATGAGACCTTGAACAGTAGTCTACGAAAGGTTACAAGGAAGCACTAAATAGATCCACAGTTTCGACCAGCATTAACAGATCCCGCGAGCGTCACGTTGTTACAAAGGGACTCTTCTCGGGAAGGCAAAGGTAAGGCTGATGCTGTTTGCTGGCACCTGCTCCCTGCTACACGGGCTGTGTGGCAGCTGTGCCTGTACCTCCAGGGCTAAATGCTGGACTTTTTACCCCACAGATTCATGCTTTTCTGTTTTACTACTTTCAAAGAAGCGTCGGCCCTAATCTTTTCACCTTTCCCTTTCCTTACATTCCTTTTGCCACGCCTGCTCCCCTGCCCTGCTCCTCGGCAGGCAGCCCAGCCTCTGCGCGTTTGCAGGGCAGCACCGCTGCCTGCCTGGTTTAGGGATCCTCTGCGCCAGATTATCCTGCCTTGTCACCTTCTGCCTGCCTGCTTTGGGATCGCCTTCAAGCAAGATAAAGGCTTGGAGCCATGCTGCAGGTTCCCCAGCATTTTCTGCGTCCTCAGGCTCCCAGTCCAAAGCAGTTGGCTGAGCCCCAGTGTCACTCCTCTGCCACATGGCCCCATGTGCCACACGCATGTGCCCAGCATGTGAGCAAGTGCTGATGGGCAATGGGGCAACAGCTGCCCAACCAGGCACCCACCTCCCCCACATGCAGCCGTTCTCCGCAGCTCCTTAGCTTGGGCCACCCAGATCTCAATTGCTGGAGGAGTTTTCCTTCCTTTCTGTAAGATTTCCAGCCGAGAGACGATGTATTTTGAAAAGCTGGTGGCTTGCGGAGTCATTACCTAGTGACACATAGATGTTATTCCACTATCATCATAGACATCTGGCTGTAATGTAGCTGAGGCAGCCTGAAACACAAATGCTAACTAGCAACACCGTGAGCAAGAGCCAAGCGCTCTGTGCCAAGAACAGAATTACCCCCGCCACGTGGCACATCCCCTATAGTTTGCAATAATCTTCCAGTTATATGAATCCCGTTAAAGAGTAAGAAATTAGGCAATCTTTTTAGTTCAGTGAGAACATTAGAAATATACAACAGCCCATGTATTCCTGACAGCACTGTTTACTTTTGAATTTTCTGGCTTGGCTTTATTTGTCGGCATGTCAAAACACAAACACTACATGTCAGAGCAAATGGCAGTCCTGGGCTTCAGTTTTCTGCATAATTTCAAGGCACAGACAGCACCCAGTGCACAGGTGCACAATTTCCACCATGTAGTGGAAAAAAAAAATCCCACTATTTTTGCTAAAAATCAGAATAAAAGTCAGCAGCTGTCCTGGACTGTAAATAGAGGCTATGGCTGTCATTGAGGCATGGGGTTTTTATCTGTTTTATCCTATAATGCCTGGCTTAAATCAGAGTATCTCTGTCTGATTCTTAGATGTGTGACTATCCATGTCCTTGTTACTGTTCTGGGTCCTTCAGCACTGGGAATCTGTGGCCCTGTTTTGCCTTCTTCCTCCAGTGAAACCCTGCAGAAGTAATCTGGGCTTTTCACAGGTTCAACAGCTTAAGCTTTTGGCAGCCTGGAGGCCCACACTGTCACTCCTGCTCGTCCAGCAGCTGCACAGAACTGTTTCCACCTACTTCATTGTGGGAATGCAAATTAACTTTTTAAAGCTTTGACCTCATATTCCTGCCGTTGGTTTTAGGGGTAAGGAGGGACCAGTGACAGAGTACCTGGGGAAGACTGTGGGTCACATATTTTTTAGTTGAATATTTTTTAACAGAAGCTTCAAATAAACCATGCTTGTTTCTTTACTTCATCAAATTAGATAGATACGTAAATACTTTTATGTATGCATTGATGAATATATGTATCTCTTTATTCTTTCTTTACACAGACAGCACAGAACCCGTGGCACCTCCGTGCTCCTGCCTCAACGGTGGCGTTTGTCGGGATGAAGCCTGCCTGTGCCCAGAGGAGTGGGTGGGATCTCTGTGTGAGATAGGTCAGTACATGCCAGACACCACGGGCAGTTGGCACCATTTCTGGGAACCCTTCTGCTCTGGGTGGCTCCTGATCTTCCCTTTCCCCCCCTGTCCCACTGAGACCTGCTCGGCAGGGTTGGATCCGCGAGCAGTGACGTGGCTCTTCTTGCTAGGTGAGGCTGCATCCTTCACCCACTTCTGTCACTCTTTCAAATGAGTAATATATCTGGGGATATTACAGGTTTCAGCTCTCTGTGGCCTGTTTCTAGCCAATTTGGCCTTTGTTTGAATTCCTCTGTTTGAAGATCACAGTGAGTTGAAAATCTGATTCAGATTTCAGTGGCCAGTACTGCTGTGTCCGGATCTGCCAGTGCTCAAGGGGCACCATCCAGCTCAGCACTCTGCAGAACAAGGCCTGTCCTCAGCTCCTGCTGCCCCTGGTATTAGTTTTGGATAAGTCAAATTTCCAGTGCCTGGCAGAGCACTGGACTGGTGGAATCCCATTTCAGTCCCTCTGCCACAGCACGGCATCTCTGAACCACCATAACTGGAGTTGGTGCTCCCAGCCGACAAAAGGGTGCCAGCTCATTGAACAGCAGTATCTCCAGAGCTGGTAAGACTCCAGCTCATGCTTTCCAAACCAACCACCCACACTGTGGCCAGTATCACACATGGATACACTGTCATGTGTCAGCTGTGCCTTTGTCAAATGAACTCACATATTTGGTCAGAAGGATGTCACGGAAAATATTGTTGGTTAAGACTCCTAGGTAGATGGGAACTTCAGGTCTCCCGTGTCTTTTCCCATATGTCAGGATGGGTAGCACATCCAACAGACAATGACAGATTGGATGGGTTTGTGATGGATTGGAGCATTTGGGCAAAATGCTTCATAGAAGTTGGATTAAATAAAATAATCACGTACGGGATTTCAGCATTAGAAATAAACCAATATGATGACTCTGTAATCCCCTATGCTCACTCCTCTGGTATTCTGTATTTGATTTGCTGTGAATTGCCTTAAAGAATAGATTTTAATAACTGTAGTTATTAAAATACATGAGGTAAGAATGTTTGGAAAGGCATCATTAACTTGAAATAATATCAAAAATTATTGCATTTACAAAATCTGAATTTTACTCAGTTTTTCTGAGGAACGTTGATACATCCCATCTTATGCTGGCAGTGAGGAGGTGGGGGCCACATGGCCAGTCAATCCATTCTAGCCACTAAGATGCATAGCTCTAAACTACCTATGACGTTTGTCTCCGCTCCACCAGCTAATAAAATAATGATGTATATTTTTTGTATTGGGAATCTAAAGATGGATGTAGAACACAGAGGTGGGGGGCAGTGAGGTATGATGGGGCATAAAGAGGGTGGGAACTTAGTGCTAAAAGTGTTGGGGTAGCTGGAAGGATGTGCTGTCGGGTGTTGGGGTATAGAGGAGGTGATCTGGTTTCTTTCCAGCAGGAGAGAGCAGAGTGTAAAGGGTAGACAACTTCTGTATACCAATTATTTTTGTTCCAATGGTGATGGAAAATTTCCACTTAGCTCATATTTCACTCCTTTTGTACATTATGGCATGGTTATTTTCCTTCCAGATCATAACAAAGGGCGTGTTTTTATTCTTGTGGTTTGTTTGGGTTTTTTTTAAATTCTGGAGCAACTCTACTGAAGTCAAAATATTTGCAATAATTTGAGATTTGCACTGGTGGGGAAAAAAGCATCAAATAATTTTATTTCAGATGGACTCTCTTTTGTAAGTCCAAAACCAAGTAGTATAAATATGTATAAAAACCAGCCCAAAACACTTTCAGATCAAGGCTTGAATAACTAGAAAGATAAAAATTAAAGCTTGAATAGGTACTCATGTATGAATGCATATGTATTCATGCATGAATGTAGCAACTTATTCCTGGCTTTCATCTGCCAGAACGAAAGTGGGTTCACCACAAAAATATTAAAATCCATGGGTCTAGAGAGGATTCATTCAAGACTGCTGAAAGACCTGGCCGTTGTCACTGTGGGGCTGCTATCTGTCTCCTGTGGTGACCAAGGGAGGCCACAAAGAACTGAAAAAAGGCCAACATTATGCCCACCATTAAGAAAGGCAAGAAGGAGGACTGTGGGAGCCATAAGTCAGTCAGGCTTAACTCAGACCCTAGAAGTATTATGGAGTGCATCCTCTTGGATTCTATTTCCATGCATGTGAAAGACAAGAAGACAATCAGGAACAATCAGCACGGATTTACAAATAATGTCTGACCACTCTGACAGCCTTTTAGTTGAAATAACTGTCTATGTAGAAGAGAGAAGAGAAACAGATGTAGTACACCTTGATTTTAGAGATGCCTTTGACACCACCTCCCTTAGCACTCTTGTACAGTTGGTGAAGATGTACAGGTTGGGTGAATGAATGTTAGTTGGGTTGACAATGAACTCAACATCCAAGCTGAAAGCGTAGGGAACAGTGGCTTGATTGGAATATTGTAAAAGTAGAGTAACTTGCTGGTAGATACTAGGGCCAGTATCATTTAGTGCCTTCATCAAGACCTGAACAACAACACAGCATGTCCTCTCAGCAAATCTGCAGACAATACTAAACTTGGAGTCGGGCAGAGGTATTGTTGACACACCTAATGGCAGAGCTTCAATGCAGAAGAACCTTGAGAAACCTGAGGACCATGCCAACAGAAACCTCACAGTGTCCAGTGAGGACAAGTGCCGATCTCCGTGCCAGGGATATTGGTACAGACCAGAAACTTCCTGGCTGAGGAGTAGCCCTGCTGGAAAATACATGGGAGTCACAGTGGAGGCCAAATTCAATATGAGCCAACAGCATGTGTTCATTGCAAACAAAGCAGAGCAGCTGTGCTACATGGAGGGAGACAAGTTGATGGATAGATTTACCCTCCCCTTCCTGACAGTGGGGAGGCACCACTGCGAGATACATGCTTAGTTTTGCCCCCTGGACTCCAGACTTGGAGAAACTGGAGAGGGTCCAGCAGGATGTGGTGAGGATGGTGAGGGGCGTAGGGTAGGTGGCCAACAAGGGGGCATTTGAGGCAGCTGGGCTTGTCCAGCATGGTGCAGAGAAGGCTGACGGCAGAGCCTAACAGCAGCTTCCAGCAAACTGTGGGAGTTTCAAACAGCATTGAATCCCAGCTCTTCTTGTTAGGACCAGATGGTAAAGCAAGGGGCAGCAGCCATAAATTGCAGTTTGAGAGGCTGAGATTGAGCACGAAGAAAAATGTTTTGGTTAGAAAGGAATAGTGTCACTGGAACATGTTTCCCAGTGAGGATGCGAAGCCTCTGTTTGGCCTAGATGCCCTCCAGAGGTTCCTGCCATCTCACATTTTTGAGAAACCTCACTCTGCTAATCACCTCCTGGCAAGTGATGTTCAGGTATAGCGCTATAAGGCACACCTAATCTTTGCAGAATCATGCGTCCTTATTTGTTCATAACCATTTCTATGGAAGGCAAGTGTCATGAGAAACTGAGACCTTATAGAAACCAAGACCCACAGAAAGTTAATGGGACTTGGCAAGGAAGCCATGCCAGAAGATGGAGAACACTCCAGGTCTCCTGAGCCTCCCCCAGGACCCCGACCATAAGTAAGCTCTGACTCAGTCCTGCTGGTGGGACACAGACAGCTGAAATTTGGTCTGAATTAGCAAAAATTAGCAAAACCAGGATGTTGCAAGGCCTAAGACCAAGCAAACATTTTCTGCCTGTGCGCTGCAGTATTTTTTCCAAGCATTTGCAGCACTGCAAGGTAAATTTGTGTTAAGTTATAGTGATGTGGTATGACATGAGAACGCAATAGGCTGCCATACTGGCTCAGGCCACGGGTCCATTGAGCTCATCATCCTGCCTTTAGACAGTAGCAGGGGCTTTAGACAGTACCAGGTGCTTAGACAAGGTGTGGGTTTTGGGGTGGCCACCTCATCCCCTTCCAGCAGGCTGCAGGGCAGCGGCTTCCTGAAGCTGCAGAAGCCACATCCGACCCATCATGGTTCAGAGTCACCAAAGGACTGTCCCCCATTAATTGTCCAAACCCCATTTAAAGCAAATGTGTATTTTTGTCCCCTTCTGTATTCTGTGGCATTTGGTTACCCAATCTGGCTTCTGCCTGGGTAACAAGACTCTGGAAGTGAAGCTTTATAATCTTTTACAAATTTTCTAGGACCAAAGCAGTGAAAATAGGTGAGACGGCAAAAAGTATGGTCTTTTAGGGTTTCAGTGACTTCATAAATATCACTGGTAGCAGCTCAGCAGCTGGGTTTAGACAATATTTACCCAACTGCTTTTATTTCCTTTAGGGCAAATGATTCTGAGTTTCTATTGTCTCAATACTATTTTATTTTTGAAAAATGGTCCTTGAACTAAAAATATTTGATCTGGATATTTTTTTTTTTATTCCTTCTGTGCAGTTAATTTCTGCGAAGCCAGTACTTACACAGCGAACATTTCTGAAAGCATTATAAAAAACCTTACTTTTGAACGGATTATAGTGGGCAAATACGGCAACTCCATAGAAAAATGTGAACCTGATACTGTGAATGGTACGTGTTTCTCTGTTTTCACTTCTAATGTATGGTTTGAGAAAGATGTGAAATTGTCAGATTGCTAGGCCAGATGAGAGGCTGGTGTTTGACGCCAGAACACCACAGCTCAGGCTGCAGGAGCACACACATTTCCACAGAGCTTTCTACCTCAAATGCAGAGAATTTAAGTTAGGCACAAACAGTCGTACCCATGCCTGTCTGGGACTGGTCTGAGACTCAGTTAATATCTGCTCCTGAACAGCCTTTTGATAGAAAAATAACCTAGCTATATCCTAATATTTAGCATTAGGATTCAGGATGCTTTCCATCGACTGTGGTTCCATGAACTGTCTCAGCTTTCAGAGACCTTGTGGAGGAGTAAGTGTTGCATGGCTGATCCACATACCCTTTGCATTTCTTTCAATGGCATATAAACTAGTTTTCAGAACATGGTAAAAAGTCTTTCTGATAGCTCAGGGCTGATGCCTGTGCCTCCTGTTTAAGAGATGTGTTTCTGCAGCTCTAGCATAACTAAACCTATCTGAATTTGGCATGAATAATGTCAGCCTCTCTGACAAGATTGTGTATATAAGTATAAAACACATGTTCTGAAAAGAACAATAACAAATTAAATAATTGAATGTCACTTGTAACACTGAAAGACAAATATTTTACAGGCAAACAGAAAATAACACTGGATAGGTGTCACACCCACAGTACAGTTTTAATTGCCAATGAGGTCATGTGCATGTGAAGAAGCATGTGCTTCTGTACTAAATGCATATCTTTCTGCTTTTACAAAATTACAGGTAACACTTCAATAGCAATCCGGATGTGCTTCAGAGAAGGGAGAATTCCTACTTTAGAGCCCCCCAAAATTCTGAATTGTAATGAAAATCTGGACTCCTTAGCATCACAGGTAACTTAAATTACTATTTAAACAGTGTCTGAGATTCTGCATCATCCCAAGAAAAAAAAGTGATAGGAAATGGAGGCCGGCATGTATGTTGTTACATTTATTAAACTTTTACAGAAAGCAAAATGGACAAACAAAGCCTTTTTCAGTGGCATTGTTAGCATGTGCCTGCTTTGCAAATGGGATGAATTTCCAACAGTGATTATATTATTTTGCTTGGTTTTCCCTGAACACAGCATCCCATTTCAGATTTCTTAACTGGTCTGCAACTTCCTCAGTCAGGTTCCCATTTTACAGCAAAACCTCCAAATGGAGGCGATGCTGACCCAGGATACCAAATTAGTGAGAAAGTGGAAGAGATTTGGAGAATACTGGCATGAGGGAATGAAGCGATGCTGACACTGACACAAGGATTAAGAGTGAAGCCTCTCCATTCAGTCCTGTGTGTCAGCTGAACACGGACAAAACACTTCTGTCCCTCGAGAATGCAAATTCAAACTCTCTTGTATGAATGACAAACTCTTCCTGACAAAATCCTTAAACCCCTAAACCTTGCTTTAGGGCTTTTAGCTCTGCCATATCTACCAAACATGGAGAGCTGAACACGACTAAGCACATTACAGACAGTGACTGCTGCTCTTTTGCTTCTGTGCTTTGTTTCCTTATGGTTAGTGCAAATTGAAAAAAAAAAAGAAAAAAAAAGAAAAAAAGAAACCAGCCACAGTCCCTTTATATAAAAGAAGTCCCTTTCATCATGCATTTTTGCTTGACTATTGTACCTTCAACCCAACACTTTGCCTGTCTGGACCCTTTGATGGGAAACCCTTGAGATCAAGACCGCATTTTCCCAGTACACAGTCTCCGCTAAATGGCTCAAATGTCAAACCTTCTCCAAAGTAATATCTAAATTTAGTAGTAGCTACTTCTAATTCTAAAAAGACTCAACATAAGGCTGCCACGTAAGATTATTCTGCTGCCATTAGTAATTTGGGGTTTTGTTACCTGTTGTGATGTCGTGCTGCCATCTAGTGAGCTCAGGGCAGCTCGGGGTGCCAAGGGGAACGGGAGGAACTGGGAGGAGGAGGTGGTCATGCTAGTTATCCAGAGCCCAGGTTTGAAAGGATTTTATTCCTTTCAAATGCAAATACTTACTCTGACTACACGGTCATGCTGAACGTCAGAAGTAAGACTAGTGAAAACAGGCGTTCACAATGTACTGTTTGTTCATGGTACATATGCAGATGTTTTCAAGTCAACTAATATTATCTCCGGTAATTATAAATGCAAATTTCCTTCCTGCCTATGCAACGCAATCACCTTTCTTTCCTACTATCCCAAGCTTTAAACACTTCAGAGCTGCGTAATAGAATTAATCCTGATTTTGATAGCTTCCCAACATAAACAATTTGAGAACAATTCAGTTATTGAAGCTATTCAGTTAAGCTATTCATTGACTGGATTAGAAAAGGGATGGATGACTTGATACACTGTTTAGTTGGTCTCCATAGCCTACAAAGGAAATTCTCACAATGATTAGCAGATTTTCCTTCCCTTTAAGTCTTATTGTTACCTAGTTATACCTTCAAACACAGCTAATGCCTCATCTTTTTTTATATTTAGACTCTTAAGATACTATAGCCATTTATGCTCTACCCATTAAGAGCTAACTGACTCAAACTGGACCCAACCAGTGCTTCTAGCAATTCTTATTAGTATCTCCAGCACCAAAATATTTTCTTTTTTTTTTTTTTTTCCCACATTTATTCCAAGCTGACACTACATACAAGGTACTGAACTGAGGATAATGTTCTTGCTGCAGGTTATGAGCACTGTGTTGAGAAGCACAATTATTCCGGATAACATTCCTCAAGTTCCTCTGATGGCCTTTCAAAAAATCCCATTCTGGTAATTTAAAGAATAGTGAAAGGTATACAGAAGTTTATAGGCTCAAGACAAAGAGGAGATCTTGCTGCTGTTTACAGACACCTCACGGCAAGGTGTGGAGAATGATGGGGCCAGGCTCTTCTTCAAAGTCTGCACTTTTAGGATGAGTGGAAATGGAGAGAAGTGGCAACATGGGAAATTTCAATTAGATGAGAGATAAGTCTTCCCCTTGACACTGGTCAAAAAACACAAGCAGGTTTTTGAGGCAGGTTGTGGATACTCAAAGTGAGCCCCTGAGCAGCCTGGTCTCAGTCAGCCCTGCTGGGCCAGGGGACCTCCAGGGCTCCCTTCCAACCCAAGCTACTCCAGGAGTCCATGAATTCATCCCCTAGGCAGAATTTGCAAATGCCACATACTTGACATGAATAGAAATGACTTAGACCACCAACTACTTGTATATCTTGATTTTATGTGAGAATGTTATAGAAGTGGTGACTCTTTTTCCTTTTCTCCTTTTCCTTCTATTGAATGGCATTCTCCTAACAGGTTGAAACTGTGGACTCAAGCAATGTTTTAGCTATTGCAAGTAACACTCAAATCCTCACCTCCACGCCTGACCAACTGACCACAGAGAACATCTCTGTTGCTGCGAACATTGCAGTGCAAATTCTGAAAAAGCCAAATGTTTCAGAAGACTACCAGGCAAGACTTATTAAGATTAAAATAAGACTTTTGTGGCTTAATATTTGGGATATCAACTCTGACCCCCCTCTACCAGCAGAACAAACACGCTCCTTCCTCATATAGCATCGCAACCAAACTCATTCATTTTGCCATTTAGCGGAGTTATTTAAGTGGCCTTGAGCGCATACTTGTGAGATCACTGCTGGGTCACCTGAGTGTAAATTTATTTCTCATCAGCTGTTTAGACTTGCAGATATATGATGTTCTTACATAAGCACCTTTTGATGCTTAAGTTAATCATTTAATCCTTACTGTCTAAGTTAATAAAAGTGTGGTATTTATGAACCCATTGGCGCAAAGCTTGTGTTCTCATAAATGGCATCCTGTGCTTTGCGTACTCTGCTGCATGTACTTTCAAGCAATGCTTATTAAGTGTTCTTACTTTGCCTATCCATTATATAGCACGGGGGGTGATTTATGTTAATTGCATTTGAATTTGCCTTTTTTTCTGCTTGTCTCAGGCATCTGTGGCAGTAATGGCTACAGTGAGTCAACTCTTGGATGCTAACGAAACAGAATTCAACAATAATAATCTTGTCAGTGCTATAACAAGGTAAATTTAGTTTTTGTCTTTTTTTTTAGAGGTAGTAAACTGCATTTTCCCTTATGTTTCAGGATGAAAGTGGTTCGTGGACAAGTCAAAACTTTTTTAGTGTTCAACTCCAAAATGCAATTTCATTGATTCAATAGATTTATACCAACATAAACAATTTTGTCTGGATTTTTCTGCTTTGGAGAAAGGATGAGGATAGAGAAGGAGGAGCAGTTCCTGCTGGAAAATCGAATCAGAGAGGAAGCTCAGAAACTGAACCTGCAGCCATATATTAACAAATAATGACAACTTTTTCCCCCACTCATTATTTCAATGCAGCCTCACGAAAACAATGGAGGAATTCTCTTTCACTGCCAATGTCTCGCAACCCAATGTTGCAGTCCAGTCTGTTCCACTGAAATTAAGCTCCTCTACAATTCTGTTTTCAGCACAGAGAGGTAAGTCTGTGTGTGTTGTTGGATTTAGCTGGACAAGGTGGTATCTACCATAAATCCTAAAGTATCCACTGCTAATTTTTGCAGTTACAGCACCTGGATATTATCAGTCCACAAAACTAGAAATACAGGAAAATGTCGATGGGCTTATTGGTGACCTCAGTACTGAAGTTCAGATACTGTTCAACATTATAAATGCCAGTAAGTTCTTTCTCATACTGAAAACTGCACTTTGGAAAATTTTGAATGAATATTCACTAACAATCTCTGTTAGGAAAAAAAAAAAAAAGTCCCCTTAGCCAATATAAACAATTATATGTTGTTTTTTATACATGCTGATTCCATAAGTTGGTACAAGAAATGCAGATGTTAAATGAACTGGATAATCTTATTTACATATTAATGCACATGTACAGGTAACTGCCAGAATGCTTTTGGTGTTTCGGACTTTTCCATTTGTTTTATTTTCTAAAATTGAGCATGTATTGAATCTTTGACTATACCTCTTCACACATCAAGATCAAGAGCTAGTACACATGTACCTTGCCTGAAATCCAAAGACATCAACCATTTCAACTAAAATTACTACTACTGTCAAGTGTCAGCCAGGACATACCACATCCTCACGCCTACATATTGGGGTAGTCTTCAATGGCATGGTCACACAAGATTTTTACAGATGTTCATTACTTACACTCTGCAATGCATGGAGCATAAATCGGTGTTGCCTAGGAGAAACCAAAACAAAACAGAACAAAACCAACTTATAGTTCCTTTGCCTCATTTGCTAAAGAAGCTGGTGGCTATGAGGGAGCTGAGCTTTGAACATGTGCATTTCTATGACATGTTAAAAATCTCGAGTTTCAGACTGGCCACCTGAAACCAGCAGACTTGTGCTCAGTCTCTCTGTATAGAGACAGTAACGCTAAGACATCATAGCACAAGAGTATAATAAAGGTGAAATTTGTGGAGCATTTAGACATCATAATGCTGAAGATTGTTCATATACAAGCGCACAGGGAAATGAATAATTCAGTCCTCTCAGCAGGGTTAGAAAAGACTCAAAGAGATAAATCAGGTAGCCCCACACACCCAGCAATGACAATTACAAAAAACACCAAATAGGTCATTAATTGGACACTGTCCTTTCTGCTCACTGCTTCAGACAACAGTTGAAAACCAGTGTGATCATGTAATTAAAGCCTTTATCAGAACGCTTGTATATCATAACACTTCCCCCAAGAGAGCTAGACTGAATGTACAGCTTGTCTTAAAAAAAAAATTTCACCAATATTATGCAAAAATAGATTTCATCAATATTATGCACAATTATGACATTTTGTAGATAATAGTTACATCAGTCTCTTGATGATCAAATCAGTCTCTCGATCTTAAAGAAAAAGTATAAAATCAAGAACAAATTACATTACACAAACCAGGATTTTTGCTTCCTCACTTAAGCAACAATTAAGACTAGTGATTTAAATCACTTAGATGAAGTCTCTAATTTGGTAGAAGAGTGTAAAAGAAACAGAGTCCCAAAGTTGGATCTTAAAGCAAAAATACAGCCAACCTTTTTTATCCTCTGACTTCATTCTAAAGTGTAAATGTCCCTGGTGTTACTATTTCTTATTTAGTGTTATTAAAAGCCTGGCCATTTAGAGTGTGTGTATATATTGGGATTTAGGATATTATTTTCCTCATTACCAGTGTGGTTTTATAATTTTCCCTAGAAATCATATTAAGAGAAAGGTAAAAAATCTTTTTACACTCCAACTCAGCAAAAATTGAAGGTGACTCTCTTGAGATTCATGGAAAGAGAAGCTCTCCTCTACTTCTTGAATGGATTCTAAATAAACATCTAAATAAAAATCCGTTGTAAATACTGGATGTGTGAAACAGCACAGTGCAAGTTTCTTCAAAGGCTTCTCTGATATCTGCTATCCATAACTACTTTTCTGTTTGCCTCATGAAGGTTCACCATACAATGGAAGAGCTGGCTTTGTCCTGTATCAAAATGACAAACTCTTCCAGTCAAGGATTTATCATAGTCACAGTAGTTTTTCCAAACAAATCGTCTCTGGCAACATTGATAACAGAAATTTCAGCAGTGTTGAAATAGCCTTCAGTCCCAAGGTAAGCCTCCATAAGAAATGTCATGTTCAGTTTGAACCAGAGGCTGCCCCTGCCGTACTACCTGTCTTCAGTGCTTAGGGAGGCTCAAGCAGAGAGGGGTTTTTGGCATACTGCCTTGATTTCTGGCAATAAACAGTTAAGAAAGTTTGTGGGATGTACAGGAGACGTAAGTGAAGGGTATTTAGGTAACACGACATAGAAAACATTTTTCAAGTTTAGTATTTAATACCTGATATTACTGACTCAGTTGCTAAACCAGGATGTTGGGAAGCAAAACTGCTTTCCATAAAAAGTTATAGGTATACCAGAGTGCATTTTTCCTAGGTTAGATTCATCCTAAATCAAGAATGAAAAAAGCCTGGTCCCTGGAGGACAATTTTTCTTTCCATAAGACCATCAAATTTTTGGAAACAAGAAAAAGTCAACATGACTGGCATAGCCCAGTACACTTGCCAATGTGAGGAGAGTTCATTTTTCATACTATCTTTTAACTCCAGCTTCCAGTTAAAATCATTTTGTGCTTTGTTTTGACTTTCTCCCCCAGGAACTGATTTCAGATGTTACTGCTTTCTTGCAGGAATTGCTTTATGTGAGTGCCCATTTGCTCAAATAACTGAATCTGTAGATAGTATGTACTTGTGTTTAGCATGGTTTCTCCAGAAAACCATAGCTGACTTCCTCTTACAATATTTAACAAAGGTTTTAAGCTCAAATACACCTGTATTTGATCAGTAATCATTATCACAGAATGGTAGGAGTTGGAACTCTGGAGATCACCTAGTCCAACCCCCCTGCCAGAGCAGGGACACCTTAGAGCAGGTTACACAGGAATGAGATCAGGCAGGTTTTGAATGTCTCCAGAGACAGAGACACCACCTCCCTGGGCAGCCTGTTCCAGTGCTCTGCCGCTCCTAAAGAAGTTCCTTCTCATGTTTAGGTGGAACTTCCTATGCTCAAGTTTGTTCCTGTTACCCTTTGTCCTGTCACTGGGCATCACTGACAAGAGCCTGGCCCTATCTCCTGACATCAACCCTTTAAGTATTTATAAGCATTGACAAGATCCCCCCTCAGCTGTCTTTTTTCCAGACTGAAAAGACCCAATTTCCTCACCCTTTCTTCATAAGAGAGATGTTCCATGCCCCTAATCATGGACCCATACAGTTAAGTGATCTGGGAAACACGTGTAATTTCTAAGGAAAACACTGAAACAAACTTATAATTGCTTTTTTTGTTCCTACTTTTATTCCTCATTTTTAATTGAACTACCTAGTACTGCGAATAGTTGCTTTCACTACATACTTGAGCTTCAAGCTGCTCATTGCTTCTTAAAAAGCAGTTCTAATTGCAGTAGCCTGCAGAAATATGCTGTCTGAAAATGACTGCATGCGGATCGACTGCCGTGCTGCAGGAGGCGAGGGCATTCATGGCATTTCTCGTTGTTTGCTTCCTGTTACAGTGTGGATTCAGCTCCGGTTGGCAGTAATGTAACAGTACTAATACCTGAAAGCTGTTTGGCTTACGCAGAATTCATTTGGCAGTTCTTTGCTGCCTCGTCAATGTGCTTTTGAACCATAATTACCTGAATAATTCAGAGAAATGGGTACTTCCATTTGCAATCTTGACTGAGAAAGGCACATAAAGTTCAAAATGCCAAATTATGCCGTTACTGATATCGCTTATAAGGTTTACTGGAAACCCCATCAATGACTTAGTAGCCATCAGGTCCCCTTTAGATTAATTGTCAGTGCACACCGTTTGCTGGTGCGTATCTGTTTATGTTTCTGTAGCCACTTTTTCTCCTTGTAATCCCAATCTATAGTACAACACATCTGAACTGCAGCTGCGTGATCACGCCTGTGTCTTTTGGGACTACGCTGTCAATGACTGGAGCACCGCTGGCTGTGCGAAAAGAAGAGACCAGTTCTTGAAATGCAGGTGTAATCACACTACTAATTTTGCTGTCCTGATGGTAGGGCATTGTCCTTTCTTGAAGGGGAAGAGCTGGGGGGTTGTTTCATTTGTTTGATTGTTTTCAACTGCAAGACCAGTGTGCCAACGTAAGGGCATAGGAGGGCTGACCTGGAAGGCACAGGAGTTTAAGGTGTCCCCACGTACTTTTTTCTGTCCTGTGGCAGAGCTGGCAAAGTTTATATACGCAAGTTGTCCCCAGGCTGCTGGAAAACCAAACGTATTGGCCCCTCCTGCCTTCTTCTGGCACAGATCGTGGCTGTGCCCAACCTGCCTCTGCACCCCAGCAGCTGGGAAGGGCTGGCTCACTCAGTCCCCTTGCTCAGCTGTGGTAGCCTCCAGCTCTGCACCTCCGCTGTTGCAGCCAGTTGTTAAATGAGTGTTATGTCTAAAGTACCCCAAGACAAACAGTAGAGTAGCTTGGGACCTGGGCTAGCTGAGGCACTGCCTTCTGCTGGGCAAATAACTCAAAGTATTTAGCATTAGCTAGTTCCTTTGCTTATATGTTTACAAAAAGCAACTGCTCTGTAAATATCAAGCCTGCTGCCATTAGGTTTTCCATATTGCCCTCTTGTACTAACAAGACTATTTAGGAATGACTGTCTCTGACATTTGTTATTCTTTCAGTATTTGTTTCAGCTTCTCCAAACAAAACACACCCTGGATAAAATCACATAACTGTGGTTGCTGACCTCAGCAGTGCCCGGATTTCAGAGTTTCTTTTTACTCTGACTTCATAGAACAGCATTTCCATACTTTAATATTTACTTCTTTCTGTACTTCCCTTTATCATATGCATGTCCTTATTGCAAAAAATGACTATATTCTAGAGGAGATTCCCATCTTTTAATGCAAAGACAACAGTATTCTCTGTTTCACTGAAGACGTTTACTTGCTGCTTTGTTGTCACTCGACAAACAAAGACTGGTTTTGATTTGTAATTCTTTGTAACATCTTACCTTAGACCTTATCCTCAGAAGCTAAAATTCAGAACACACATCACTACAAAAAGTTAAAGCAACTTTTTCCAGTCTCTGTCATCTTGCATTTTTCTATGAATAATCTTTTATTTTGCTAAATATTTGATTGACATTGTTACGCCTCCTTTTGGAGTTCTTCACAAGCTTCTCTAGTTTTGAGGCCCAGAATAATTTTGTGTGATCTGAAAATTTTGACAGTGGCTAGCAACAGTCATAACTTAACTAAAACATTTTTGGTTTTATGTGCAAGTAGAAACACAAATCTTAGAAATAAATTTATCTCTTCTCATCTTATAACTGATATAATTCGTTTTCTAGGCCTTTCAGATCAAATATAAATATGCAAAGCCTTTGGAGTATATTTCTTACATTGGTGTTGGATTGTCCATGGCTGGACTGGTCATTACCATTTTGTTTCAAATACTCACTAGGTAAGAGTAAAGATGTAAAACTACAAGTATTTTATGCTAAGTTACACTATTGCTCTGTATAAAGTTTAAGGGAAAAAAGAGAGTAGCCAGTTTAGAACATATCGCAATATTATTGATCAGCAAATAATATTTAAAAAAAAAAGAGTTAATCATGTAGTATAGCTTGGGAAGTAACTGTGGCTTACTGGTTAAACTAAAGACTTGAGAGTTTCAGCCATGCCACTCACCTAGATGAAAATTTAACCTTCCTGTTGATGTTAATCTTTAAAAGTGAGGAGATAGATATTATTATTATTCAATAAATCCACCTTCAGAAATGTGAGCTTTGGAAAGAAATGATATAACAAGAGTATGGAAGAGCCTAGTATGCTAAAAGGCCAAGCCTTTTGTAGGAAGCACTAGGAATGGATGCTGAAAAGAAAAATCCTTCCATCACTTTGACAGGGCAGCTCACCAGATATAGGATAACAAAGCAGGCAGCGTGAGGATCAGCGTGAGGGGCAGACTGAGGATCAAGTCAAGGGTTGATCCTTTTACCATGGGCTCCCAGCACCATGCCTAATCTCCGGGTAATGTCCCAAAGTGATATTTGTCCCATCTACATGGGTTAAGGGTGGTCTGCTATTTCTGTTGCATTTCACTTCCCCCACTGCCATGCTGACATCTCTGTTGGCCAGTCAGTTGCCAACATGGACCCAGTGCTGTATTATAGTTACACTGGTCCATGCTGCATGTTGAGCTGCTTAGTTTGTTACTTTCACTTAAAACTGTATAACAGTATTCCACCACCAGCATGACCTCCTTTTTATTTTCCTGTATGCCCTGTACCCTGGTATTACAATATCTAATCAGTTATCTTTCTTCTAGACAGTTACCAATATGCCTGTTACATTGGTGTCTTCATTTAAGGCTAGTCATTTCAGCCTACTGTCTCATTGCTTAGACTTTTAGCATTCATGTAGCATATATGTCATTCCTTGGGTTCTCTTCTTGCTAGCCTATTTAAATTTTACTCTGCTTTCTCATGCCTATTTGACAGTTTCTATACTCTGTTTATAAAGTATCTGTAGAGAACAGATGATTGCAAAGCACCATGACTATACAGCAATGCAGGTTACGTACACTGCTTGTACTACAGTTTTATTGCGAGTCACTTAATTCAAATACAATTGCAGCAAACTTCCTTGATGGACGTGCTCATGATTAATGGTGTCACGTGATTCCCCCTTGAACGAGGAGCAAAGTCATACCAGCAGAGCTGTAGTTATCATAGATGAATGCATGTCTCTCATCCTGCTTGCACTAATGTAGATTTGGAGCAATTCCATCAAGGTCAATGTATTTACAATTATAGGAGCTGCCAGACTCTGCCTTTTAAACGCATTTATAAAACAGCGTTTGAAAGTGAAGGTATATTATTCTCTTGTACCTTGAAGAGTGCTTAGAAATACTTGTCTCATGCTATTTCAACTCTTAACACTGAAGAAAAGGATTCTAAAAAGAGCAGAGCAGAAAAAAGAAAATGCATCCCAACTACTGTTGGAAAAGGCCCAGTCCTAACAGGTGCTGGGTGTTCTCTGTTCTAGTTGAAATCAGACAAAACTGATGGATTTGGTAAGGTGTCTGAGAGTAATGACAGTGTAGAATTCTGAAAACAAGTTATTGTTTTGTTTTCTTTCTGTGTTAAGGACTGTACACTCTAGCTTGCCTTGAATCAGTGGAAATGAGGAAAAAATTTACAATTTTTCTTATTTTGCCCTACTTTTTTCTCCTAAATGTATTCCTACCAATAGGAAAACTCGAAAGTCATCTGTAACATGGATGTTAGTGAGTCTCTGTTTCTCCATGCTCATTTTTAACATCATCTTCATCTCTGGAATTGAAAACCAAAATGCCAGGAATCACAGCAGCAATACCACCAGCTACCATCAGCAATATGATACCGCCAGTAACACCTTACTCACATCGGACATGGTAGATCCCCCCGCAGACTCCTGGTGTACGGCCGTGGCTGCCCTACTGCACTACTTTCTGTTGGCGACCTTTATGTGGACAGCACTCAATTCTGCCCAGTTGTACCTACTGCTGCTCAGAGCCATGAAGCCCCTGCCTGGCCACTTCCTCGTAACCATGTCAGTAATCGGATGGGGTAAGATTTAAAGTCGTCTATATGGCAATTCTTACCAAAGTATCAGTACATAGTACATTCAGGGAGAGTTGTAAAGATAGGAGATCAGTAATGAGCAACAATAACCAGTGTCTCTCTGGGTTGGCACAACGTGATTTAATAAATAATCTCCTGTTACTACTCACACTACTGGTATAAACTGTGTTTGTTTTCCTTGTCCTGATACGGCATTGAAAATGTGAGCTTCACTGGCAACATAGGTCTGTTTTGTGCTGGAGAAAATGTCACAGTAATCAAGGCATTCAACAACCTGTTCCTGTCAACTAAGTCAAAAAATCTTTTGGATACAGTATTTGCATATATGGACTCAAATTATTCATGTAGATGTCTCTGAGATTCTACATGACCTCAGCCAGAGCCTTGCATACCTCCAAAAGCTAGGAGTGATTGACATGTATTATTTATTAATAAGCAAAGAGCACTTTCTTAAGCCAGTACAGCAGTTAGCAGCAACACTGCAAGCTGAAAGGGAACTATGTGGAGGACTAAAGGATGCAGACAGATGCCCACTAGGTAAAGTAAAAATCTGAGCCTCCTTCAAGAAACTCTTCTAATACAGTGCAGGAATACCTGCCTTCTCCATGTTGTGTATTCAGCTTGTGTGGTGTGTTGTGTCCCATGGCATCCACCAAGCGGTTTCAGATCCTGATCGTTTCATTATCATGCTTTGCATTTGGGCGGAGGTAGAGGCAATTCCTGTAAAACCTTTAGAATTTAGACTGCATGTGCCAGCCAGAAAATGTTCAGCAAAAGCTGTCTGGCTACACATCACTGTGGTCCATGTATATTCACATGATAGCACAGCATGAGGTTCTTTACTGTGTCCTGTGACTAGTTACACATGTCCAAAACAGCATGATTCTGACTCATTGCTTTTCAGATCTACTTTGAGAGCACAGCAAATACTTGGCAGTCTGGAAGATCTCAATTAGGGCTTAAGGAGGCACAGACTTTAAGAAGCAAGTTTATTTCCCAGACAAACACTTGTGCGGGAGGCTCCTTTCCGTGAGATGTGCTGCCTAGCAAACAGGGAGGCAGGAGGCATGAAAGACACGAAGTGAAGCAAAGGCATTGAGGAAGCAAGCCCACACTGCCATGCTTCTCGGAGGCCAAAAGTGGTGCTCTGCATCAAGCTGGTACGAAATGTAATGGTGCTTGGTGCAGAATTTTACGGAATTAGTTTCTCACCGCTGACAAGAGGGCAGAGGACTGTACAGCTGTGATGAGGGAGTCTGTTACAGCACAGGAAGCAGTTTGCTCTGTCACCATTGGCGTTGCTTCTGGAGGCCATGTGAAGTTCTTTAACGGCAAAAATCATCAGGTCATGGACATGAGCTGTCCTCAGAAAAACGGCGCTCACAACCTTCAGTCTTGCCTTTTCTCTAGGCTATGGAAAACTCAGCTTAGTGAAAGGCAGATGAAACAGAGCTCTTAAATTCTATGGATTTTAGGAGACAAGAAGCTTTTTGTGTGGAGGGGCGGTATGGCTATGCAACTGAACAATAAATTGCTAATATCTCTCCTATTATTTAGGTATCCCCGCTGCAGTAGTTGCAGTAACACTTGGAGCTACTTACAGAGAAGGAAAAGCTTTAAACTATCGTCAGGAAGAATTGTAAGTTCATGTATTATTACACTTGCTATCCCACACCTTTTGTGATGGCTTATAATTAATACAATTCTAGATTTATTGTTGGTATACTATTTTGTGTATCTAAGTACTTAAAAGAAAACAAAACTCTTCACTCAAGCTAAACATTCCCTACAAGGAATTGTAGTTTCTCCTCACTAAGGATTTAGGGTACTGGATCCACATCTGCCTGGAATCCTCCTGCAAGATCCCCTGTGACTTTAAATGGAAGCTGCAGATGCTCTTAGCCTAAATGAAATTCAAGACCTTCCTTTGAGTGCATAACTGCATTTCAGCACCTAAACTTAATCCTCCCATTGATGTAAAATCTTTCTGGCCAGCATAACTATATCCCTATTTACCCTGTGGTTTTGGTATCGGTATTTGACTGCTCACATACCAGAGCAGGCTCTCAGGCTTACATTGGACCTTGGTGGTAGTAACTGATACAAAAGAAAGGTAGGCTGCTTCTGGAAATGTAAGCACAAGTGCCCTTCCACGTGGTGGCCATCTTACAGTACTCATTTAGGGAGTGTTGACTGCTAACTTGAGATTATTTGGCAAGGAATGAGCACAGGTAAAGATTATTACAGGATAACCCTGTCCTCCTGAAGTTGCCCCTTTGTTTCAGCCTTTCTCCATTAGGTGTCCCCTATTACTCTTTACCTCTACTATAATATATACTCTAAAGATAAACTCGCATATGGTGGCCAGATACCTATTTGGTTAGCTATATCGCACCTTATTATAGTTCTCTATGCAGTTTGTTTGATAAATCATTTTGCATTCCCCAGAGAAAGAGAAGCATGATTGAAAGCCCTTAGTTCCCAAGGAATGGTTGCCTTTCAGAGATGGGTTAACAAGACCTAGAGAGCCCTATGAGGTCTTTCAGGATGAAAAGTGGAGTATTACTTTCTTTTGGTTTTGTATTCTGAATCTTGTTGTCTAACAAATATTTTGAAATGGTGTCTCTCTATATTAAAAGCTGTTGGCTTGCAGCACTGGATGCAAACCAGAATTTCAGTGTGCAAAAGCCCATGTTGTGGTCATTCCTCTTGCCAGTAGCACTCATACTCCTGTTTAACATCGTCATCTTCATCAAGATCATTGTCTCTGTGATATGGAAGAAGAACAAGAATTTGACAAGGTGAGATGGCATACAAGTCCTCAGATCCTTCAGCAAATGTATTCCTTGGTCTCTTGTGACCAGCTCAGACTTTCTTGACATAAACTCAGTTTTTTGGCAAAATCTTTTGTTTTCAAGAAATGAATACTTAAAGCAGTCAGAAAATGAATTGCATTGTTGCAATGGGTCAGACTTTGCTCAAGTGGGTATCAGTGAACACTTTTCAGGCTTTTGCCCCCCCTTTTTTTGGTTTCAGTGTCACTCAACTTCAATGAAGGTTATCACCAATTTAAATCCATAAAGTGAGAGCAGAGCTGGGTCCAGCCAAATAAGAATTATGAATTTTTCAGCACATCTGAACGCCAGGCCAGTTCTCTGGCAGCTTTGAAGCAGATTTACTTGCTCAGTTTCACCTCAGCACTCTGTTTATTGTCACAGGCTGTATGTCACAAACTCTGCAGTGTACATTGTATTATTTAAAAGGGGATTGCTTTTTTATTAATTCCACAGAACTGATCTGTTCAACAAAACTGCACCTTCATTTATGTACAATTTTCACAGTTGGAACAAAAAAAGTACCTCATCTCTGACTTCCCTCAGGCTTGAGAGAAACTGGATATCCAAAATTCACTTGCAGCTTATTCTTATATTAAAAATTAAGCACACTTGGATTGAAGTTATAAGCTTTCTAGAAAGCTTGTAATAGCTAATATACTAATTGTCAATGTTTCTTGTTGCATTGGTAGACCTCACTTTTTTGTTAAAGAAAGATACATCCAAGCTCCATACTCCAAACACAGATTATTCTGATGAACTTGGTTAGATTTCTTTTTCTGGATGTCTTCTCTGGATGACATGCCAAACAAATGTAGGGAAGTGTATGTCCTCAACTCAGCTGAATAACACATCTTTGCAATATATCCCTGAATAAATAGAAACTTTAAAGCTCAAAAGGTTATTAAATGGTACCGGGAATGAATTTGTAACTTGTGTGTGTTTCTAGGAATAAAAAGGATTCATTTTCGAAAAAGACGATTGGCACCATCTCTATAGTGGTAGTGCTCGGAATCACCTGGACAATAGGCTACTTCATGTTAATAAGTCATGAAGGAACAAGTCTTGTTTTCAGCTACCTGTTCTGCATTTTCAATGCTACCCAGGTAATATATGTAGCAACTCTGAGACTAAGAATTGAGATAATGAAAAAATAAATATGTTGGATTTATTTGTTCTACAGCTTGGTATAGCCTGGGAAATTGTTGGAAAGCGGTTATAGGGATTCCGAATTTTCGTTCAGAAAGGGATGTTATCCTTCTGGTTTGTCACTCATAAAATCCTTCCCATTGTGTAAATCAACGTGGGGTTTTATTCCAAGGTCACCACTGAAAAGATCTTTCTGTCTGAGTGGCAGTGTCTCTCCTACCAAATCACATATAAAATTATATTCAGGGAAGTAACTGGGAAGAACTTCACGGCTTGAGACCTTTCAAAGTGATCCTGGATAAGAGCCTACAGGAATGCACCTGCCTCTTTTCCCCCCACAGCCCTCCTGAATTCTTGGCTTTATATTCATATAGGGCATATGAAGTACGAAGCACTTGGAGTAATGTATCCTTCATTATTACACCACCGAATATTTTCTACAAAGCCGCTAATTGGAAATATGTGAACGCCCCCCATCCTCCAATATTAAACTGTTTACCATCAGTTTGATTGACTGAAAGCTGAGGGCCTGTACACCAGTGGGGATCAGATCTGCAAACTCTCTGCGCAAAAAGTCCTGAGTGATTATCACTGCACTGATGGATGGATTATACTCGTCATTTAAAACTGAAAACATGAATAGGGAACAGAGATACATTTATTTAAAACCATGAGCCTTTTTTTTAAAAAAACCCCAACCAACAAACAAAACCAAACCAGGATACTCACGATTAATTGATTAATCCTTGAAATGAGAATTTAGAAGAACAAGTATAGAAATTGGGAAGGCCTGCTTCCTTCCGTGTGTGTCACCAGCCACATTTAATGCTTTTGGTATGCTCTAGCAGGTCTTAACTTCATCCTATCCGGCAGAGGGTAATAATACGATCCTGAAACATGCTAGCTAAGCCATTACAAGGTGCAAATGAGGCAACTAGAGCTGCAAATCCATACTTACATGGAGTAATTTTCCTATTGAAAGTACTTCTTGTGTTCAAGGTATGAATGTCATTGTTAGTAGTTACTGAAAATTACTTTGTGGTTGTTTTTCAAGTCAAAAAATATTGACTAATCTTTTCTGGTTTTATCAGCAACATATTAATTACACACTTCCATTTACTTTACAGGGACTTCAGATTTGTATTCTGTACACTTTCAGATCACCAATCTTCAAGAAAAAAGTTTCTGAAGTGTTGCCTATTTTCCGGCTGCCAGAGGTACCACTGTATCTGCATTCAAAAACCTACCACGTTTCAAAATCGCAGCCTGCAAATCATTCACAGCAAACTTTCAGATCCACCCAGACTTTTTCAGACGATATTTCCTTGGCTACCTTCCCGAACTCGAGTTAGAAAGCAGTAAATACATGAAATATAATCCTGCATTTTTCATGTTTTATGTAGATCTCACAGGTATGTTGAATGATGGACATACTACTCCAACTGCAGGTTGCTCAAAAGAGATGAGAAGCCAAGACCACCAGAAGTCAAAAGCAGGAGCACACGCTAGCAAGACAGTGTGACAGTTAAGCAGCAATGCCGCGCTCGATCCTCTCGATACTACTTGTACTACACGTCACCAGGGCAGGTCTTTGAAAGGGGCTGAGGTTATTAATGGTTTTATATGACAAGGACAGATGTATAGAGGTTGCTGTATTCATGCCCTTCTCATTTTTCAGGCCTGTTGAACACGTTTGCCTAGCCTATGCACTGTAGCTCTCTTCTCCCTTTTGGAAGAAAAATTTCAATTTGATTAGAAGCTAAAAGGTAAAGCAACAAACAGCACAGTTCTTATCGGCTCTGTGTCCAAATTCTATTTACTACTTCTATAATACGTTGTCTTCGTCTTTACAGAAGAAAACCTGTATCTTACAATGGTCTTTTAAACTTCCCAGCTAAAAGTTCTTTATTATAAATGGCAATTAGACAAAATATTCTGTTTTCATATGAGAAAAAAAAAAGTTAGATGCCTGAAGAAACAGGCTAGGGAAGAATTTTTTTATGATTATGTATCATAGGTCCTATTTGCATCCTCCCCAGCGTTGGCCTGTGATTGGAAGCATATTGGCTTTTGGAGGCGCATGGGTGCTACCAGAATAGCAGCTGGAGCGCTTCAGTTAGCGCCCTGCTCTGGATGGACTCTGGGCTGCACCTTTCTCTCTGCCGCTCTGTCCTTTGGCTTTATGGGGAGCTTGGAAGAGGGGTCCCTTGACCTAGGCATCAAGAGTTTGGTTTCTAAACTTCAGCTATAAGTAAATATAAACCTTCTCCCTTCTCCATCCACCTTGTATTAATATTATTCAGTGCAAAAAGCTTGGAAGCAACGTCAAAGGGCAAGGGGAGAAGGGATCCTGGATGCTAAAGTGAGGAGTAAGGGGAGAGTACCTTGACGGAAGGAGGTGTATGGTGGCTTGAGCACAACTGGTCTGTGAAGTGTAAGCAGCTCTTCCCACTTTGTGACTCCAAGCAAAGTGGTAAGGCCCACTGTAGTGGGTTCTTGTCTAACGAATGGGAATAGTCGCACTGACTCGTCCCATTCTCTCCTGTGTGAGAAAAAAGCCTGAGAAATTTAGACAGGTATTTTTTTAAAATGTTATTTCTTTATTCTGTTCTCTGAACAAATATATTTATATGTTTTGCCGTCTCTGATTTTAATAAAATCAGAACACCATGTTGAATTTTAAATAATCTGGTTCAAGAAGTGTGGTCAGATTTGCCTCCTGCTTTCATTTTTTCTGACAATGAATGCGGTGTGTTTTATAAACACCCAAGCTGCACCAAATAAAGTCATGGGCACGATCAAATGTGGTGGCTGAACCTTTAGGGATAGCACCTCTGAATACACTGGACATTGTACATGAGACATTCTGAATGTTTTCATAGAAGTAGGTCAGCGTTCCTGAGAAGTTCTCTGTGTCTTAGAAATCCATGCTCTCTCTATGAAGCAGAAAGTAACTGTTCTCTAGCAGAAAGAGCAGTCACATCAGATACAAGGCTGAACCCCATCACCACTGCTCCAGAAAAGGCAGAGAAGGTCATTAAAAGTTATCCAGGAAAGGTAATTCATATTTTTGTTTTGGACAGAAAGTTTATGTTTCTATGGCATCCATTTTTTATTTGTAAATCAAATGTGTAATGCCTGCCTTTATCAATTCCTTCAACTTCATTGAAGAAAGAGTATTTTAGAAATTATAGTGTGGTTTAGGAAGGATGATATTTGATTGTGTTGTAAAACACAACTAGACACTCTGGGGATAGCACCTTAAATGAGTGATAATATTTTCTAGTTTTCGGTATTTTTTTCCCACAAACAAAAGCATTCTCTAAAGAACATTCCATTTAATTTTGAAATCAGCTCTTTTAAAAAAATGATACATTGTCCCCATATTATACAAAAAAACCCAAGCAAAAACCACAAGAAGTATTTGAACCATTAAACTGGAAAAGTGATGACTTTTACTAATTAAATTAAACATTCTGTATCTAAGTGTTTCAGATGTTAATAAAATGTTGTTATAGCCAATAAAACATTTTCAGCATAAAACCACACAGCAAATTATACACTTTATGGTTTTTTGTTTTTTTCATCCAGGGAATCCTAATTTCAAAAATGGAACAAAGTAAAATGATCTTTTTCAGGTTATATGCTAAATTGTTACAGGAACAATAGTTCAGCTCTTATCTACACGTGGAATATATTGATCTTAATAATGTAGTGAACTTTGGTATTCTTTGTGATATGTGGGCTTTAAGGATCGCCAAGTTTTTTCTTGTTAATAGCTTGGAAACACTGCATTGATAAAGAAATGAATAGGAGACGGACTGAATCATCAGTACAAAGGTAGGAAATATGAGTGGCAGAGACTGTAATGGATGGAAAAGGCGAATTTTCCAGATCCCTTTCGTATATTTTTAAAACCAAAGAGACAAATTTTTTTTTCTATGGAAAATCCCCAAATTACTTCGAAACATTTTCTAATACTTTTCAAAGAAGCCTCCTGAACCACATCCCTCCTCCTCCTTGAAATTTTTGGAATTAAACACGTGGACCATATTCATCATTCTTCACCTCCATTTCATTGAGAATACCTGCTTATTGATAGTTGGACTTGTTATTACACTCCTCTAAGCAGAGACAAAGCTCTAAGCAAAGATAAATAGTACAAAACCCAAACTCCTATGACTTCTTTCTTGTCCCAGTAGAAGCCGCCATTTGGAAGCCGTGCTTTTCAAGACTAGTACTAATGAAAAAGGTGTCTTTTCCGAGGCATCCTCTAAGTCCAGGAAATAACTACCTACAGTTCTGCTTGAGCCAGCTCTGCATAGGTACTTCTGTCATATGTACTAGCACACGTAGCTTCATTTATGAATGAGAAAAGCCAGCAGAAATCTCAAATATCCTGGAGTAACAGAAGGTTCAGTTCCTCTGTGAGAGGCACCCTTAGGAGTCCTTTCTTGCATCTTTAATAGAGAAAACTCAGGAAACTGGCTTCAGATTCATGTTTTTCTCCCTTAGGTGGACAAGCTCCGAATGTATTTAACACTTATAAATACTTGAAGAGTGGGTGTCAGGAGGATGGGGCCAGGCTCTTTTCAGTGGTGCCCAGTGACAGGACAAGGGGTAACGGGCACCAACTTGAGCATAGGAAGTTCCACCTAAACATGAGGAGGAACTTCTTTACCTTGAGGGTGGCAGAGCACTGGAACAAGCTGCCCAGGGAGGTGGTGGAGTCTCCGTCTCTGGAGACATTCCAAACCCGCCTGGATGGGTTCCTGTGCAACCTGCTCTAAGGTGGCCTTGCTCTGGCAGGGGGGTTGGACTAGATGATCTACTAAGGTCCCTTCCAACCCTATGATTCTATGATTCTATGAATGCAGGGTGGGAGGGCGATGCGGACATAGCAGCCAATGCCTCGAAGGATAGTCTTCATCTGGGCAACTGGAGGATGAACAGGCCCTCAGTGCAAGGGTGGTGGTGGATGATGAGTGTGGTGGAATTTTACGGCCCGTTTTCCACCCCAGCACCGCCAGCCGAGGGAGGGTCAATCCCTGCGTTTCCAAACCAGCCCTCTGTGACAGCTCTCGCTCTGAACCATCGTTTGCCGCTGCTTTGGACACAGCCTCCCAAGTTTCAGCTGCGTCCAGAAACGTGTCCCCCGAGGGCGGGGAGACAGGGCGTCACTCTTACCTCAGGGGTACCATCAGCCGGCTGACCGGCTTTTGTGCTCCGGGGCCAGAGCCTGAAACTTTTTTCCCCAAAATCCTGGCTATTTGGGAGACAACGGCTAAACCCCACCCTTTTCGGACTGGTGGGGGGTAGAAATGAGTGAGGTGACAAGCGCAGGGACGTGGCTGACGGAGGCCGGGCCGGGCCAGGCCGCCACAGCGCCAGCGCGGCACCGCGCGCGCCCTGACACCCGCCAACGGCCGCGGCTCGCGCTGCGCCACGCCCCCGCCCGCGCGAGGTGACGCGTCAGACTCGTGGAGGGGAGGGGGCGGGTGTCCGAGCATGCGCGCTGCGGCGCTGGCCGGGCCGGCCCTGGCTAGTGCGCATGCGGGCGGCTGGCGCAGGCCCGGCGGTTGCGGCCGTCGCTCCGGCCTCTTCTCTCCATTGCCACGTACGGGCGGCGGCGGCCGTGCCCGGGCTCGGAAGGGGGCAAGGCGGGGAGCCTCCACCGGCGGGACCGCGGAGAAGCCGGAGTAAGATGAACCGGGCCTGCTCGTCAACCGAGGGGAGCCGTTGCCGCCTGCGTGAAGGCGGCGGGAGGGGCTGTTGCGGGCTGGGGGTGAGCCCCCCCCGCCCTCAAGCGGTTGGAGGGGCGACTCGGCCCCTGGTGGAGAGGTTGGGAGACCCCTCGCGTCCCACCCGGCCGCGCCTGAGGGAGGCCAACAGCGACTCCCGGCCCCTTCGGGCTGGGGAATCGGGGCTCAGGGCTAGCGGAGGCCTCCCCTCGCGTCCCCCCTCCTTCCCTTCCTCCGCAAGGGGGGTGCTCCCTTGCTCAACCAAGCCTCTGTCCCCTTGGGAGACAGGGGAACTGCGGACTCCTCGTTTCCCGGCAGGCAGTGGCTGTGATTTCTGTTCCCCATGGGGTCGGGCCTGCCGCGGTCGGAACTGGAGAAAAATGAATAGAGCTCTTCTCCTCTCTCCTCCCCTCAGCCCCCGGCTCTCTTGGGAAAACTCTCATGGCTCCCTGGAGTGGGGTTTTGAGAGGCAGTGCTGCTTGGCCCTGCTTCTGTGTGCTTCACGCTGTTTTTCCTTGTCCCTTGTTTTGACAGAGGAAGAAGTGAAGCAGGAATGCCTGTGCTTTGCTTAGACAGGGCTCGTTTTCTCTGTTGCAATGCAAAAATGGGAGTGAAATCCAACATGGTGATGACATCATGTCTTTAGTAAGGGATCCTGAAGTGACTGGCTTAGATTGGACAGTCACTGTCCACATACACCGTTTAGATTGGTGCAGGATGTGAATAGAATGTGAGCCAAGAGGAGAGGAAAAAATCTATACCTCCAAAATGCGTGTAGTACACCAGCAAGGTTAGAAAGATGTCAGCGTGATTCTTATAAAATACAATCTTTCTTCAACAGGAAGACATTACTGTTGGATTTTTTTGTGTTTTTTTGGCTGTTTTTTTCCCTCAAGAAGGTAGATGCTGTGATTGGTTCTATTAAAAAGCTCATTAGTGTGCGTTCTTGATGTCTTCTCTGAAAAACTTCCTCAAGGGAGTCATCCATTCATCTGTGTCACAGTGAGGGGGGAAAAAGCTTGAATGCTGAATTCAATATATATATATTCAATATATATTCAATTATGAATTCAATAATTAAAACATTTCACATAGTTCTCTGTAACAGTTGCAAGCAGTTGCAGTGTTCAGAGCCTGTCTCTTAAAACCTGGGCACCTCCAAGCAGAATGGAGAACAGTTGGACAAAAAAAGTGCATTTAAATGCTTCCCTGTTACCTTTACATAATCACTGCTGTACGCAAAGTGGATTTCTGTGAGTAATGTTGGTAAATAAGATATTATAGTTCTGTAAGTACATTACAGTAGCTGGTTTCCTTGCATGAAAATACCAAGTGATGCATTCAGTCTGTTGAAAAGCCACAGAAGCTCAGGTGTGTCCACCAAAACTGTGTATCTTTGGGAGTTAGAGATAAGGTTTGATTCTTAGGGTTGTCATTTTTTAAGTAGTGTACATTGTAATGCTAAAGAAGCAAAACCAGCGCCTGGCGCTAATTTTTAAACAGCATGAGATGGTAGCTAAATGAACTCTCTTAAGTTAAACCACTCTTAGATGCTTTATCTGTATCTCATAATTGTCCGTTGCAGTAAATTTTACCTGGAGCTGTAGCAAGATTGGGGTGAAAGGGGCACCATCTTCATGCATTACTCATTTCATAAAATGTGAGTGAGGAATCAGAGAAGTAGTCTCTTAGTATGTCGCAACAGTCTTACCCTCTCCCTGTCAGGAGTGAGTACAGCCCTTTTTAAAGGTGAACCTTTCATACCCAGGATGAAGGGAGCAGCTGCCAGCCTGTGAGAACCAGAGAGAAGCTTTGACCACTCTCTGGGGTTTGCTTGTTCTCTGCTTCTGCCCTGTATGTCTTGTGCCTGTCCGTTCCAGTTTACTACTAGTTGAGTTGAAAGAGGAGAGTTGGAAAGCCCAGTTTCACGTGGATGTAAGAAGTTACTTTTTCTTTGTGGTTAGCAGCCGATCATCTAAAAATCAGATCATGGATGTTTGAGATTGACTTTGTGTACGAGGAAGAGACAAGGAGAAGAGTGCTGAGTAGGGTGCACCTATCTGGTGGGAGGGAGGAGCACAGCTGCGTTCTCTGTTGGACTGGTCTGTATACTAAATTATTGTCCTGCATTAAGTACTTGTGTAATAAGCAGGTGCACTGTGTGAACTTCAGGCAGCTCATCACATAGGCTTTCCAGCAGGAAAAGTGCAATCTTAAGCTGAATTGAGGGCAGATCGTATTTTTCAGTGGTTGTGTATTTTTGACTATATTTCCTTCTTGCACAGTTTGATGGCTCTTCCTGCAGGAAGGTGGCATTACTACTCCTTTCCGCTTGGTAGTCTGTCCTAATGCTGTGCAGTCTGCCCTTGAAGATGCACTACTTAATGACACAGAGGCTTCAGCCTTAAGCTAAGAAGTGGAATCCTAGGTTTTTATACTGCTAAATCAGTCAAAGTTTATTTTCTTTAACGTAACCTGTGATTTTAAGATAGAGGCCATACAAATAAATATTTTGAGACTGCTGGGGAAGGTCACTGTCCTGGAAAGGAACACATTACTATGAGGAATTCCTACATGCAGTTACAAAACTTAGAAAAGATAAACAACTTCTATAAACTAAAATTCTTGATCAAGATCTGTTTCAGTTGAACTTCAAACTCTACAATACTCAAAAGTGTAAATCTGATTATTACCTTATGGATTTTTTAGTTGAGTATATTCTTTAAGATGTTTTAAAGTGAAAGATTGATATGAAATGTATAATTCTAAGGAATTGTGACTGTAAATAAATATTTCCTGGGGTTTTTTTTCTGATGCAGATTCCTGATAGTGCATGGCGGCTTATCCTGACTGTGTCCTGAAGTGAGGTGGGAAATCTGTCCAATAATCCAGCATCAGTGAGACAGACAGACAAGGTAATGGTAAATGTATGTGTTTGGAAAAGCAGTGAAAGAAAACCTGTGGATGGATGGATGCTATTTGATTTTTTTTAATGCTTTAAATTTAAAAAACTCAAACACCTTCTGTGCTTTTACAACAAACTTAAATGTGGCATTAGCTAGACTGAGTTGATGTGCCTGCACTTGACTCCTCTGTTGCAAAACATGAATAATGCGTTAGCAAGCATTAACAATATTATGAATGTCACTGTTTCATCATAGTGTCTCAGCAGCAACCTTGCTATGTTAATTGCAGGTCCCTTTTCTCTGCAGTTAGACTGTATTCACCTACCTCCTGTTGTGTCTGATCAGGAGAATGAGTTTTGTTCAGTAGTTACTTGTCTTTTTGTGTGTATGTGTGTGTGTGTGATGTCATTGGGTAAAACAAAGAGATTTTCATGAAATGTTTGCTTTATATTGTTATTTACCAAAAAATCAGAAATTAAATTGCAATCTAGAGGTAGCATCATACTACATCTTTTTAATGCAAAATCATGCTGTTGAAATAGTAGGTATTTAGGTGCCTCAAGGTATGATGTGTGAAGGCTTCAGCTGAGTGTCTTGTTTTTCTGGTAGGAGAGAAATAATTTTCAATGTAGTACTTTAAAAATAGAGTGGCCAAAGCAAAATTCAGTTTTCTCATAAAGCACTGCGTTATAACGTCCTTAGAGGGAAGGGAGAAATATCTGCTTATCACTACCAAGAATTCTTCTTGCACAAGGGAATGAACAGCATGTTTGCTTGTATGTGGCTTTGGAAATGTCAATTTTTATGTTTATAGCTTCCTACTTTTAAGATCTCCAGTATTTGTACTTCAGATTTTAAGATAACTGCTGCTTTAATTGCTCGTCATTCCAGGTCTATTGTTTTGACCCTATCCAAAACAGTGAAGAAAGAAGGGGACATTTGACTAGCTATCTAGATCTTTTTTTTTTTTCCTTTTGTCTGCTTAGTAACTTCTATGTCGTTTTTCTGTTAAACATAAGGCCTTTGTGTGTTTTAACATCAGAGATGCCTCATACAAAATGGTAATTTTGCAATTGTCTTACATCAAGTGTTAAAGATATAACTGTGAAATATATGCTGTGAACTGCTTGGACACAGGATGGCTTTGTTACACTTCCTTTTAAGTTGGAGCAGTTGTTCACCTCTCTTAAAGCACTAAGAGTAGCTGACCATGTATACTGCTAACAAATTTGTGGCTCTGAGCCTAATGAGTAGCTAATGTGTGGTCTATTGAGCATCTTTAAAAAATTTAAAATCTTAAAACGTCTCAGTCAAAAGGAAAGATTTTATATGTTACTTTCTGGAGAGAAGCCCTCTGTTTATTCTTATCATTCATATAATAAAGCCGGTGTTCATCTCTTCATTTATTTGTTCATTTGCATATGAAATACTGCATGATTCAACCTGATCCCCTTAATAAAACCACCTTACCACGTATAATCTGTCCAAGATATTTTGTTCTGGCAGTCTTTTCTTGAATGAGGAAAAAAAGCTCTCTCTTCTGGTTATCATAATTATGGGGGATGTAAAAATAATCTAGTAAGGTGATAATGTAACCAATATAATGTAAGGCTGAGAGCATTCCCTACAGTTTCATTCCCTGAAAGAGATGTATACATCTATCTCAAAAGCAAATCCTAGGAAATTTTAATTCCTTTATGGCTTTTTTTTTTCCATGACAGTTTACAGCTGGTATCTTCTTTTTTTAAAAAAAAGGGGTTGACATTTCTGATTGTCGCACATGTTTAAAAGCTGTCTGACCTCTTAAAAATCTTTACTTTTAAATTCTGAGCATTGGAAACTGTGGTAATCATTAGTTTGAAGTGTCTGGTCTTACAGAGTTCTCCTTTGCCTTTGAGCTTAGTGAGTGTATTGTGCACTATATTGTTTGAGAAATTGGTACATCAGAGAGTGTGTCTGAGAGAGGCTGTCTGTAAAGCTTCCTAACAGTAATGCTTTCCAAAGACGAAAAGCTTCAGAACTGTCATTCAGATACATTTAAATATACAGTTTAATTTTCTAAAATGTTTAATGTTTTGTTTTTTTAACAGGTCTGCAGGCGATAAGGAATCCACCATGAACGGGCAGCTAGATTTAAGTGGGAAGCTGATCATCAAAGCTCAGCTTGGGGAAGATATTAGGAGAATTCCTATTCATAATGAAGATATCACGTATGATGAATTGGTGCTAATGATGCAAAGAGTTTTTAGAGGAAAACTTCTGAGCAATGATGAAGTCACAATAAAATATAAAGACGAAGGTAAGGTTTAATTACTACTGTTGAGGTTTAATTACTACTGTTGCTCTGATATGCTTTATCAAAGGACAGAACCTGTGAAATTCACCTCTTCAAAGTTCTCTAAATTTGTTTGCAAATGAAAGTGATTTCTTATGAAATGCTTTGAATCAGATAATAGAAGCTGTATCTCTTGTGGTTATCCTGTCTTAACATAGTGTTTCCTCTAGTTTTCCTGAAATACCAATGATCTGAAAGTGCGTTTTTCTGGCTGTTGCAGGAAAATGATGCTATTGCAAGTTTCTTTGCTGTCCACCCGTTTAACCATTTTTTTGTGTTTTCAGTGATAGAGCAGGTTTGAAGGTGAGGTGTGAATAAGCATGTATGACTTAATGCAAGCTCTTAGAAGATTTGATTAAAGTAGTAGTAATTCTTGATTATGTTTTCCTCCATCATTAAAGATGAGAAGACGCTTTTAACTTTTAACCTGAAACATGTGTTAAAAGTAATCTTTCTTCTGTGTGACAATTTCAGTCTGTTGGGCATTGGTTGTACATAGTTTGTTTTAAAGAAAGTCTCAATCATTAGTGCTGAACAAATGCAACCTTAAGAAAGACGGGCTTCCACAGAATGAATAAGGCCTTGTTTGAGATGCATAGAAAGAGACTTGTGGTTCTGAGGGTTTTTCCTCTTTGAGTGTCAGTGTGGGATATGCATGAGTTACTGAATTTGGGAGAGAAGGATGGTATTCATAAAATGAAACTCGGAGCGAAGTGATAAAATCCAAAGTCTCTTAGCCAGGTCAAAGACTAATAATTATCCTGGCGTACAGTAAAAGAGCTACATTACTGAAGCATTCAAGTTCATTTTTCTTAATAGCACTTAGAAACTTTAGCACTGTCTCTGGTACCTAAAATGTCAAATGACTTCTGTTTGTACATCTAGGCAATAAAATTTCACTTTGATTTACTCTGAGACAGTTTTCCCAGGTTCACTAAGCTTTTGAGCTCATCAAGATTTATATGCAGTGAAGGGCTCATATTTTGGGTCTTGATCTCTAGTGGGAGAGAGCTCAATGGATTTGTGGTTGTTTTGTTTTTCCTGATGACAATTTTGTCTTTCTAGAACGGGAAAGGAGATTGATGGATGCTTCTTCATTAGGTTAAAGCTTCTAATCCTTTTTTTGGTGTTCTTACCTGTTTTTCAAGTATAATTCTCTGGTTTTGTGTGCCTCTGTGTTTGTCTTTTTGAAGAAGATAATGGTACATGATGGAGACTAATTATGGTTTCATTTTGTATTTCACAGCCTAGAGGCCTAATTTTATCTTTCTGTCTCAGCACGTACTTCACTGTGAGATGAAAATTCTATATGTGTTATCCTAGATGATGAACACTACTAAGAACGCTTTAACTGTGTTAATATCAGAAGAAGCTGCAAATGATTACGGAAAAAGTTAGTAAAACCAGGCTTCAGTTTGATTGTCATATGAGGTCTGTGGGTTTATTGACTTTGTTTCAACTAAGATAAGGTTCTTTAAATCTGTTTTGTCCATTAAAAGCATTGGAATATATATGTTCTAGCTATTTCCATTTTGTTATTTATTCCTCCAAACCTGGAGTAATGCTTGTCTCCATCTTTTGTGCAGTTCATCTAAAGGTTTCCACTACTTCTACAACCTTAATGTGGGTACTCTCAGAATTCATGTGCACACGTTTAGAAGAACGCTTCATCTGCCCCTCCAGGCTTTGTTTCTTGTTGCTGTAACATGTGAAGCTAGTGATCTTCAGGCCTGGATGTGGGATTTTCTACTTAAAATTTCTTTAAAGTATTATAGCTTCATTAAACTGTCACAATCCTTGAATTGAATTATTTTTTTTTCCAAACTTGTATGCTTATTTGGAGAGGCTGGGAAACTTTTAAATCCCAAGCCTTCTGTCTCTGGATTTGTGGACTAAGATAGTCAGAAGCATATTCCTAAATTATGTGATGCTTTTATTAATTACCAGGGTGAAGAAATTTCAGTTCGATAACTGCCTCGTGGTGTAGGTTTTATGTTCAAGCTGGGCATCTTTCGAACTTCTTAACTAAGGAGATTTCTGTACTAGGTGTGAAATTATTTTCATGTCCTGCTTAAAGTTCTTGAGTATGTAGTAATACCCAATGTCTGAAAAAAAACAATCCCAAAACCACTGAGGAGTGCCAGCAGTGAATTTATATGAATGAAAGAGTAGGATTGCATCTTAAGCACACCATCTGACTGAGTGACATCATATGCTAAAGCCTCTAAGGAGGCAAGAATAGAGAAGTTACTTTTTTCTTTTTTTTTTTAAATTAGGCTTAAATTTAAAACTAGAGTGCCTAAATGTGAGAATGCCTTTTTATTCTTGTTTTTCATTACCTTGCAGTAGAAGTTGTCTCTGTCTTTGTGTCAGAGCCAATAATGAGTTACTAACTTGTAGTGTATGTAGTCAAGGGGTGGTGTGCTAGTCTGTAGTGTCTACCTTTGTGTTTAAAAGGGGTTAATTTACTGAGATGAAAGAAAACTACATTTTTTGGGTGGTGGTTTTTTTGTTTTTTGTGGTTGGTTGGTTGTGTTCACCCCCGCCCCCAGTGGAATAGAGGGAAAAAAACAAGCTAAATATAAGGCTAGAAAAAGCTGATAGGTAGGGAAGCATAGCTGGCAGGGCCAAGGATAATGAGGCAGATTTCCAGTATCTTTAAGTATCATAAAAATTGTAAGGCATCATGATGATGCAGAATTAATGCTAAAATACTTTCCAGTCTGTTGGTAATTTAAAGGGGGTCACTAGCATGTACTGAAGATAAAAAAAACTATAATTGGTATAGCAGGGAGTATTTAGGGTACAAGGTAATTGAAAGCTATGCCACTTGTAAAATCTAGAAAGGTAAGCTTTTGAAATAACAAAATTAGAGAAAATAAAGTCTATTTTACTCTTCAGTAGAAAATAATTAAAACTGTATATTCTTAGCTGTATAATGATAGCAAGAATTAAGCTTCATTGACATTCCTTAAAATGAAAAGTTTGTTTGATAACTCTAATATACTTAAATTGTCAGGCTTTTGTATGGCTTGACATACATACATATACCTTATGGACCCCAGCATGTACAATACTGGGTACTAACTTGATGGCTGTTGGTAGGAATCGTACAACTGACTTGATGCTTCTAACCAGATTTTGTACTTGGTGCTTTTCATCCTTTTTCTCTGCTAGCAATTCAAAAGCAAAACTTTAATCACTATTCTTAACTGCCTTCAATATATATATTGTAATAGGTGAGGGAGAATAAGATGGAATGATCTGGATTCTTTTAGATGACCTTAATCCATGTAAACCATTTGTATTAATGTAAATTTTCATTTGGCTATGCAGGATAAATTGTTCAAAACATACACCTTTGTTCAGGCAGTGAATCTGAGTATTGGCTGATACGACAGAAAAGCGTCATACAGTGGTCTGCCAGTGTTGCGCACTGGCAAGACAAGTGATAATTTATCATGTAAGCAGGAGAATGCACAGTATTCTAGTGCTTTATGTTTGTCACTAGTGGATTTCTGGTATGAGCATTTAGGAAAGGATACTTGAAAAGCTGGTGGAAGTGTATGAGTTGGAGGGGAAAAAACACTCTTTACTGCCAAAAAGAAAGGACTGTTTTACTATATGAAAGTTACTTGTTTAGCGTCTAGTTCTATAAACCTTGTTATGGATCATAATAGCAAACGGGGACACTCTTGCCTTCCCCTTGGCACTGGTGGGGCCCCACTGGGATCCTGGTGCTCATTTTTGTCCCCTGGACCCCAGGCTAAAAAGACTTGGAAAAACTGGAGAGGGTCCAGCAGGATGCGGTGAGGATGTTGAGGGGCAGGTGGCCTACAGGGAGCATTTGAGGGAGCTGGGCTTGTTTAGGGTGGTGCAAAAGAAGCTGAGAACAGAGCTTAATAGCAACTTCACAGAATCACAGAATCATAGAGTTGGAAGGGACCTTAGTAGATCATCTAGTCCAACCCCCCTGCCAGAGCAGGGCCACCTTAGAGCAGGTTGCACAGTAACGCGTCCAAGCGGGTTTTGAATGTCTCCAGAGATGGAGACTTCCAGCAAACTGAGTGGGAATTGCAAAGACCATTGAATCCCAGCTCTTCTCAGTAGCACCAGATGGCAGCAGTCGTAAACTGCAGTCTGAGAGGCTGAGTGTGAGTTTTGGCCAGGGAGGGCAGTGTGTCACTGGAGCAGGTTGCCTGGTGGGGTTTTGGAGCCTCCATCCTTGGAGACTTTCCAGTCTCTATTCAGCGAATCCATGACTGATATTGCTGTCAAACAATCTGTTTTGAGATTGTGACAGTGCAAACAGGACATAGGATACAAAAAATCTTTGGAGGCAACAATATTTCCTTCAGGAATACTTGCAAATTATTTTATCTGTCATCAGTTTGTTAGTATTTGTAAAATGCCTTGGGTTTTTTTATTAGAAAGCAACTTCTTTGAAGACAGATGAGCATTGTTAGGTGTTATTAATGGTATGATACTAAGAAAAGCTTCCATTGCAGAGGTGTTACTTCTAGTCAGAGTATGCTAAAATTAGAATATGTAGTTCTTCAAATGTTGACATGTAGTTTTTTCAAATTGCCATCATGTGTTCTATGACTACTCATACTGAAGCATTGATATTTACTTGAAATTTTTAACCATAACTTTTACAGAGCTGGATCTTTATGTCTCCAGTGCGTAAGGAATACCTCAGCATTTTTAGGCAGTAGTCTGTAGTTAAAAGTTTTTGAGTCTCTCCACAGAGCCTCCTTGTTACAGTGTTCTAGGGAGGAACATTAGTGGCCTGGAGTCTGCTTTTTTCCAAACTGTATGTCATCTGTCTAACATTGTTGCTTCTGCAGGTGGTGCTTCACTAGAAAGTGTCTCGTTTGAGCTCCTGGTCATCAAGTTGTTGTGGGAGGAAGTGGTCCTGCTATCCCTTCTCTTTCCCTCTGCCAATACATAAGTTTTCCTGATAATACATTCCTGCTCTTTCCTTTGCACCGCTTAATTTGTGTTCATTAAATCTATTAATATATTAGGAATCTACTGAATAGTTAAAACAACAGGAAATCCGTCCTGCCAGAGAGAATATTCTCCCTGACCTTGCTGAGGAAGCAAGTTGTTATGTGATTGTCTGTTGTCTTGACTGAGGTTAAAAATTGTGGGAGACCAGACTTAATGGGAACTCAGTGTCTCTTTTGGGGATTAATCTGCTTAACAGGATCCCATACAGCTCTTACATAGTTTCTGTGTCTGATGGCAGCGTACAGATTCATTAAGATGCGTTGAAATGGGAGTTCCTCTGAAATCTGCTGTACAGAAATAAATGGCTAAGGGTTGAGACTCCATGTCAAATTCCTGATTTGAGAGAAGTTTTGTTCTGACAACTCTGACATCTTTATATCTTCATCTGTATTTGTGGGTTAAGGCTAATATATATTAATTTTTACACAGGAACTTCATTATCTTTCCCCTGTTGAAAATCAGTCTTGCATCTCAGTGTTCTGAGTATAGCCTGAGAAAGCATTCCTGTCACTTAAAATTTTCCCTTGTTTGTGTGCACATTTTGGTTTTTAATAATTAAATTGGGATTGGCTTGTGTTTTTCATCTTGACTGTCCTGTCTGTTCATGAACAGTACGGTTTTGGAGCCACTTGAAATGGGTATATAACTTTAACTGTCAGCATTGTTCTTTCTAATGTTGGCCTTTGTGAGCTCTTAGCTCTGATGTTTTATCCTGTATGCAAATATAAAAGAATGACAGGCTATATGGAACTTTGAAAGGGCTAATGTCAGAAGGCTCCCTTTTGGAGCTAATCAGTCGTCTGTCTTACCTTTTGTGCATAATTTCCCTGCACACTGACTCTCACGCTAAAATAATAAACGTTTTTGTGTTATGTACAAGTCTAACTGGTTGCTTTATTGTGATACGATTTCGAAAAAAATAGTTTTGAGGACTTCATTTTTCTTGAAGTTTACCTAATTCTAAAAATAATTCTTTCTACCCAAGTTCAGGGAAACAAGGATATAAGCCTTACTTACTAATGACAACCCCCCCCTCTGTTTACTTCTACATCTTCAGTTTTCTCATCTTCCATATAATGAGGTATGGTACTTTTTTTGTGATAGTGTTAATTGCTAACTTTTTTCTAGTAGCTTCAAATAGAGAATGTTATTTTTTTAGTGATGAAGTAACACTTCTGCCCTAGTGTGAAGTTCAGTAGTTAATAGGCTTTGCTTTTAATCTGACTTTTTCATGTTCTTTGCAGATGGAGACCTTATAACAATTTTTGATAGCTCAGATCTTTCCTTTGCAATTCAATGCAGTAGGATACTTAAGCTGACATTATTTGGTAAGTATAGAAGACTATCTTTTTTAATAATGTTTTAAAATTCAGGCAGTGGGCTTCACTGGAAGGTATGAAAAACTTTGTCACCTCAGAAGAGTGAAATCATTAAGTTAAAAATACTGGATTGTACCTGATGCCTGTTTTTTCTCTTGATGTTTTATGTGACATCTGAACTTGTGGAAATTGAAACTATTTATAAGATTACTTAAAGTATTTGTTATACAGATACATATATATATATAGTCAATTGGCTTTTCTTAATGTTATCTTTCCATATTACTTTCCTCTCTTTAGCGTTTGTGGGGTTTTCTTCACAGGTGACTGAGAAATTTAAAATGATCATAAACTTGCAGTGTTACTAGTAGACTGCTAAAAACTAACATTAGTTGCTTAAAGTTGAGTAGATTTTAACATTTATCCTTTGGCCCTTGTATAAAATAGTTCTTTATTTTCAAGCTACTATTGGTAAATTAGCCCATAGTTCCAAGAAATAGCAAGCAGTCTTTAACCTGAGCACGGACCTTATTCATGAATTGCAGCAGTGTTGTGTTTGCTACCGTAGTTCTAAAGGGACAGCTCTCCACAACCAAGTACCATATTTGTATTGTTCAGGGTATATTCATGGAAATGAGTAAACAATGCGGAAATTTACTGCAGACTTTACTCTGCAGTTCTGGTACTGTGGATTATGCTGAGCTGAGATTATATTAAAGGAACAGTAAACTCTAGAATGAGTTCAGTCTGTGTTGACTGAACTGTGTCACTTCAGACTCCTCAAAGGATGATGATGCTACAAGCCAGTAAAAGTTGGGATTTTTTTTTTTCATTTTTATACTGATATCAGAATGTTACTACAGTCTTAAACTTATCTAATTGCTGTTTTGCAGTGAACGGACAACCAAGACCCCTAGAATCTAATCAGGTGAAATACCTGCGTCGAGAGCTGATAGAACTTCGCAATAAAGTCAATCGCTTACTGGACTGTTTAGAACCACCAGCTGAACCAGGACTTTCCACTAATCTTCCTGAAAGTGGTAGGCAGCCTGGCAAAGAATGGTTTGGTTTGATGTGCAGAGTTGTGTGCAGTTTAACAAAGTGAAAAATGGAGGTTTGAATACTGGTTGTGATCATTCTTAATTGTTGCTTGATGGTTCGGAACTTAGTTTTTAATGCTTTGGCTATTTCAGAGGCAGAATTTTTATTCAAATTATCTGGAGTAAAACACTAAGTCAACTTAGGAATAAAATTTCAACGTTTGAGATTTTGTTGTAATGTTTGAAAACGCTGTAACTAACACTTGTGAGTCAACGACAACATTTTGAGAGGGCTTTGAGCTGAATAATAGTTTGTTGTTGCTGAAGAGTTCTTGCTCCTATCTGAGCACTCCCACTCCTTACTTTGGGCTAGCTCGGGTGCTTATCTTGTCATATTGCTAAGAAAGTTTGATTTACTAAAACAGTAAAAAGTGAATTCAGCAAAAATTATATCCGCTTTGTTTGCTAGGTTAGGAAATTGAATCCACACATTTTGAGCTCAGACCAGCATCAGAGCTGTCTCAGGGTAAGCAGCACAAAGGTGCAGATAGGGGTGGGAAAGGATTATGGGAGGGAGGGCAAATGGGGAAGGAAGTCTTACTCTCCCAGTTTTCAGGCATTGGTCTTAGGGTACAACTTTTAATCACCATTGATCTAAGTACAACTTAGGGCTGTTGTACTGTTAAAACTGTACCTCTTTCTGTTTAACTACAGATCTGGGGTAAGCTGGACACAGAAAATAATGACACAAAGTAGAGATGAACTGAGACCTCCAGCCTCTCTTGTAGGAGATGCTGCTCTTCTATTTTATACTTCAAAGTTTTATTGGTTTTGTTCTAAAACATCACAGCCTGTTCCTACAATATAAGGAATTACTGATTTGAGTGGAATGCCATGGATTCTGGTTATATGCCATTTGGAAGGAGGATAGGGTGATGATCTTAGAGTGTAAACAAAGCTATCCAGTCTAAACCCTATCTGCATTTGTTTTTAAGAAAAAATGTAGCACTGTATTTAGGTAGGGGATTTCTGAGTGATTCAGTGTTGTGTAATTGCAGAGAGATAAATTTCACTTGCCAGTTTAGAAAGAATTCAAGGAGAAGGGGACAGAACAAAACAAAAACTGCAGTTGATAAAACGCTATAATAAACTGTGACCTATCCTGTAAGTTTTTCTAATTTTGAATTCTCTGTTGGTAAGCCATACCAGAATAATTTGTTGAAGGAGGGGCCTTGTACCTTTGAATTTCGGGCAAAGTGATATGTGATACTGATGCTCTTCAGTTTCAGTGAACCTTTAAGTAACTGCAACGAAACCTAAGCTTTGTGATTTGTCACGGTTTCAGATACATCACTGATTCATCACTGTTATGCTAGCATAAGCATTTCAACAGTTAAAACACTTTAAAAAAACAAAACCCACAACTGTGCAATTTTAAACTTGCTGTAATATGATCTATTTGTGTGATGGTGGTTTCAGTTCTCAGAAATTAATAACTGGGCGTTTGTTTTGTAGATGCTGTGGATGGTAGGGAAGAAAAGCCTGCTGCTGCTGACTCTAACGTTAAGCCATCTACTCAAGTTATAGCGGCGAGCATGTCTGCGTTTGATCCGCTTAAGAACCAGGATGAAATCAGCAAGAATGTCATGTCAGCATTTGGCTTGACAGATGATCAGGTGTCAGGTAAGAATATGTCTTATGAAAAGGAAAGCAAAACCTTCTCTCTTTGGCTGCTAGCTAGAATATTTGCAGAATTACTAAAGCAGACAATTGCTTGTAGAATGAAGCCTGCCATATCCTGTCATGGAGTGCGAATTTAACACACTCCTTGGAGGTTTTCTGTTCACATGCTGTATGACTTTGTTCCTGGGCCCATGTGGGGCACAGTAAAACACTGGTGTGTTTGAACAGTTTCATGCAGCCTTGCACCTTTGCTCCAGGTGAGAATAGGTGCGTAGGTGTGTATTCTGTCCAAATGTCATAAGTTTTCAGTGTACATGTGCAAGGTTAAAGCTTAAAGCTGCAGAAAAATGCTGTTGTCACGCAGGGTTTTATCCCACTAAATGGGTCAGGTTCCTTGGAAAGATGAAATCTGAGACCTAGAGACAGGTGGAAAATTCCCCCCCCCGACATATTTTCAAAAGACTGTTTAGATGTGCAAATATATTTAGCTTTAGCTTGGGCATGACACACTCAGATGTAAATCTGTGGAAAACTGGAAAAAAGTTAAAAACTTTGCAAGGGAATGGTCTTGTATTAGGCTTTTTTTTTATTCAAACTCTGTTCATTTCACATACTGTTATTTTGTTCTTGCTTCTCTAGGACCACCCAGTGCCCCTGCAGAAGAGCGATCAGGAACACCGGACAGCATTGCTTCCTCCTCCTCTGCAGCCCACCCGCCTGGTGTTCAGGCACAGCAGCAGCCGTACCCCGGAGCACAGCCACAGACTGGTCAAGTGGAAGGTAAGCAGCAGGTTTTTTTACTATTTAAGACGTGAATGATGGTGTCTGAATCTGAGCGATCAGTAGCTAAGACTTCCAATTAGCAGACCCAAAGTCGATACCAAACTGTAAATTCATCTGTGCCACTAGACAGAAAAACTTTTTTCCTTGCATGCTGTTCAATATAGAAACGGCAGGTGGAGTAGTAGCTTTATTTAAAAGAGTAGGTGATGTAACATGAGGAGGATTTTCATGGTACTGTTTTCTCCTTCCATCCGTGCTTGTTTTACTGCCAGGCAGATTCATATACACTGCTCTTTAAACCTGTCTGCACACCTTAGTTCGTGTCATTCCCTGTGTGTTGTGTCAGGCTTTCCCTCAGCTAACGGTTTGGTGGCTTATCTGCTATGAATTTGCAATGTTGTTTGCTCGTCATTTCAATCTTAACAAAACAGAGCCTTTCCTGCATTGCTTCTTGACTACGTATGGCTCTGTGCTAGTCAGGTGAAACCTTAGAACTCTCTCATATGTGTTAAAGTTTTCCTGTGTAACCCTTGAGAGCCTCACTTGGCTTTAAAGCTAAAAGCCTTAACTCTGATATTCAGGTTCCTTTGTGCTATGCCCTTTTACATGTTATTTGATTTCTAAAAATAAACGTATTCAGAGGCTTGCTACATTTGGGCATCGTTTTTCTATTGATATTTTCTAAGAGCACTGAGACTTCAGACCTGCATAATTCTGGATGAAACTGTGTGGAATGACTTGCTTTGGTATTTCTACCTCTGTACAAAGTACAGTATAAAGTTGTTGGTGTGTTAGTGTAGAAACAAGTTACAACTCTCTGCTGCTTTCTATACTGACGTAATGCTGAGGCAAATGCCAGTGGCGTTTTTGAGGGTGATGACAGTATCCACAGTCACTTGGAATATCTTGCCTGAAGGGCATCAGTAACATTTTGATTGAGCAGAGTATTGGAGCAGCTTGTAGTTAGGCATGATATTGAAGCAGACACGAATGCTGTTGGTTGCAGTGCAGCTTATAAAACACTTGTTTTGCTGCTTTCAGCTTTTTTTTTGATTGCTTCCCTAAGAAGCAATCAAGTAATATAAACAAGACAGCAAGAAACATTTTTGTAGCTTAAAGATACAGTAACTGTTTGGCGTTTGTGTGTGGAAGTTACTTTTTGAAAAAAAGTGCTTCAGGTTCTTCTCTCAGCAGCTAGGAAACTTAATATTCAAAAGATACACTCTTAGCTGTGGAACTTGTATTTTATGAATTTAGCCTTTTTACTTAAAGGTAATACCTTTAATAAATTAAGATACGAGGTTTTAAGTGTTGTTAAAAGCACCAGCAGCAGTAGGTTGGAATCCTGGATGACTGCTAACGCCAGGGAAGGTAAAAAGTACTTGCTTCAGCAAAACTCATCTTAAATGAGCTTAGACAACTTCTATCCGAGTATCAGAGTAGATACTTTGTTTTTTTTGTAGATGCTTTGTTTTTTTTTTCTTAAAATGCTGAACTGCACTATACCTTTCCCCAAGTCCTTTTTTTGCGTGTGAAAGTACAACAACACTAATTATGAAGGCTTTGATCTGTAGTTTATGCCATTTTTATTGTTGCCGCTGAAATATGTTAAGTATTGATTACATTTTCTACACTCTGTGGGTAAAACAGGATGGGTCAGTTCTTGGGAGGAGGTCAGGTGTCATTATTGCACTTTGTTCATCAGAAATACTAGTGGGAGTGCTTATGCTGTCCATCCTATGCATATAGTAAAGGCAGTCTCTTACCAAACCTGGCTGTTATATGTGTGATTACCAGCTTCTGAGGGTTTTTTCATAAGCTAAGTTGCTTTTATCCAGAGTGTTCAAAGACTTCCCTTTGAAGGGTGGAGCAGCTGTCCCTACTTTGCGGTTTGGTAGCACCTCAGTCCACTGGTAATTTGGGGACCTGTGCTGTCCCGTCCTGCACTCCCTTCCTGCCCTTGCACAGTTGAGTTGAGGACCTGTGTAGGGCCATAGCCCAGCCAGAACTTTGGATACGTGTTGGATTGGGTCATGCAAATGGCATTGCTGGTACAGAGCATGTCCTTGTTAGAACGTAGCTTTAAAACTAGTTTTGAAATATTAATACATCTCTTAAAAAAAAAAAAAAAACAGAACACCTCATGCTGTGCTTCCCCCACCCAACCTTCCTAGTATTTGAGGATATAAGTAAAATGGTGATGCCAGTTGCATGTCAATCATTCTGGTATATGAGAGATTATTTTTCAATGACATTCTTTGCCAATAAATGATGTTGTGATGATTATAATTGGTTTTTAGTTACCATTATTTGTGCATACCAAGTCACCTCACCTCTATGTGCAGATCCTAATTAATGGCTTGCCTCCCTCGATAAAGTTTTAAACATTCACTAGTTTGAATTAAATCAATACAACAAAAAGGTTTCAGCATAGTGCTGTCTCTTGCGGCATGCCTGTGTTGTTTTACCACTAAAACCAGTTGCTAAACACCCACAGGAACCAGTTACGTAGAGATGTGGATGCTTTTTTACTCTTTGCTAAAACAGATGTAAAAGTTCATTCACGTAAGCACTTTGTGATCTTCTAGGGAAGAGGATGTTGTGTGTCTATGTACCTATTTGGTCTTTTTTCTGAGTGTAGCTGAAATGGCTGTTTCAGTGCACAGGAACAATGGTAAATGCTGGCAGATCCTTGACTGCAATAAGTGCTAAGTACAAAACCAGATGCTGATGCTGTAGCTCACTTTTTTTCCTGGTAAAACCCAGTGAGAGGGGAAAACTGTATTTAAGGGCTCATAGGATCCTTGACTCCATTCCTGGCTGTAAACTAAGAATGTTTTCTTGAAGGGCTCTGGAACACCTCTTTGCTCCTCACTAACACTTCAGCCCTGGTGAAGAGAGCAAGCCGCCTCAGACAGTCTTGGAAAAACTCCATGCTGTTTCTTTCATATCCCTTTACCTGGGGTGTCCAGCAGGTGCCAGTGCGGTCTCTGTGTTAGCCTGTAGGCAGCCTCCTGGTTCTTCTCCCAGAACTTCCCTATAACAATGGAGTTTAAGAAACAAAAAACAAGCATTCTGGGTTTCTGGTTTTTAATTATCAAGCTAACAGGCTTAAATTCTCTTTAACCCTTCTGTTTGGCACTCTTTTCATCCCACAATAATTGCATACCAAATAATATTTTGAATGACAGCACCAGTATAAAATATTTTGAACACCTTAGTGTGGATGTAACTGTTGCTTTCAGCTGCAAGTACCGCAGAGAAAAGAAGAAATAAGGAGTTCTGTTAAAGCAGTGTGCACAGGGGTCTGGGAGGACTTGGGGCAGAGCAGAATTGCTTTTGTCTTGTACAGTTCAGAAGATGCAGCTTACAGTGTGTTTATACAGTCTGCTGATCTTTGCAGAATGAGTAATAGTACAGTAACACTTTATAAGAGTAAAGTTTCCATGTCTGCTCCAGTTCAGCTAAGCTTTAGTTTTGGCAGGTGATTGTCTTGGTTCTTTGACTGTGCCTGTTACTAAACTGAAGAACAGCAGAAGCATAAAGTCTAAACACAGCCCATAGGTTAAGTATAAACAAATACTCTGCCTCTTCTTGCCAAGAAATTGTAAACAGTGAAGTTAGGAAAAATTAGCACTGAATTGGAATACCCAAGCTTAAGAATGTAGGGTTTTGGTTTTGCTTTAGGGTGTATGCCCCTGGGTCTCTTAAGAAAACTTGTCTTACAGCAAGTCAGATACTAAGAGATGGATGACTTATCTGGAAAATGTGGTCATAATAAATAATGTACCACTCTGCTTACAGTACTCTGATGCAGAAATGGTCTTAAAAACCTAATATAAACAGACAGCCTCAAGACATGTTTAACTTTTGAAGTACTTTAATTTACAGTGTAAATTCTGGAGCGGTTATCAAGACACTTAAACATTCCTGCTCTGTTACCTGCCTGAGTAGCGCTAATTAAGGTGCATGGCTTCTAGTGTCCCCTGAAAATACAAAATAGTAAGCCCCACATCCCAGATCAGAACTACGTCTGTTGGAGTTAAGCATCATGTAATCTTCAGAACAGCATGATTCAGAAACTAAAATCTGTAGATTGATTTCTGTTGGTAATTAGATAGAACATACTCAAACTTTGTTCAGATTTTTTTTAAAGAGGTTTTTATGTGTTGTGAGGGGGTTTGTGATGATTAAACTGCTAGGATGTTGTTTGCTGTGTGTTTATAATACAACTAGGGTGCTGGGCTTCAACTAAATAAGTTTCTAATCCATAGGTCAGATGTACCAACAGTACCAACAGCCCGGTTATCCTGCCCAGCAGCCACAGGCTCAGCCTCAGCCACAGTACAGTATGCAGTACCCAGGTAAGCGGCTCTCAGGCGGCGGTTTAGCTGTAGAACCTCTCTTGGGGGGCCCAGCCTGACCCAACCCTCCGCGCTCCGGCTCCTGAACCTGTCTGTGGAGCAGGTCAGGGTGCTGGGCAGCCCCAGCGCCTCGGCGTTCTCATGGGAACCAGCACGATTCAAAAATCACCTGTAGCTGTCTGTACTTTTTTTTTTAATAGGTAGTTGGAGTTCTGGTATCTCGGTCCTACTTGATTGTGACCAAGAGCAGTCTTTGTTATTAGTCAGAGGAATGCCTTGTTAGAGAGGTAGGCAAAAAGAATCACCTGAAGTATGGGCAGTCTTCAGGATTAGCTTATGCCATCTTGGGATCCTAGCAAGTAAGTGACTAAACCATCCCAATTTAGTTTCCTTCAATGTTGGAGGCCCCTGTTTCTTGCATCTAAAACGATCTCCATTTACAACATTTCATAGAATCATAGAATCTTAGGGTTGGAAGGGCCCTCTGGAGATCATCTAGTCCAACCCCCTGCCAGAGCAGGGCCACCTTAGAGCAGGTTGCACAGGAACCCATCCAGGTGGGTTTTGAATGTCTCCAGAGACGGAGACTCCACCGCCTCCCTGGGCAGCCTGTTCCAGGGCTCTGCCACCCTCAAGGTAAAGAAGTTCCTCCTCATGTTTAGGTGGAACTTCCTGTGCTTAAGTTTGTGCCCATTACCTCTTGTCCTGTCACTGGGCACCACTGAAAATTTAGTGGTGTGAACACTGATTATAGTTGTCATTTAGTAAATCCATAGCTATTATAACTAGTGCAATTTCAGAGAAGCTTTCAAGTGATCAGGTTTTTTTAGTTAATTTTGCTGACTCATCAAGTAAAGGTGCCAGTAGACTTTTAGCAGAACATTTTAGTGCATTAATGGTTTATGTGCTGGATAATACGGAAGGCTGGCTTTTGCGTATACCTAAATAAACTTGACTTCAGAACTTTGGGTTATTTACTGTAGAAGCTGCTGGCATCTAATAACGGATAGTATATGCTAGTGATTGTAATCCAGCTCAAGTGCAGGGATGAACCTGTAACAGCAGATTCCACAACAAACTGCAAGTTGTTGAATACTTTTAGAAAATGCTTCCAAGCATTTATCATCCCTTGTTTTACACAGTCGTCCTTAAACTAAACCAAAGACTCCCATACCATGAAGTGACTCAGAATAGAGCCTGTACGGCCTCTCTTTTGGTGTGCAATATATACAGTGGGAGTGCATCGGATTTGATGTAGACGAGAACACTTGCAGAGCTTATGAAGAAATTCCATGTTTATCTTGGATAAGAACCCTAGAAAACTTGGAACTGAAGGTTCGTGCCTCAGCCCTTGTTCCTGTGCACTGTACGAGAGCTGCTTGATTGGGGTCTCTAAATGGTGTCTTGTTCTCTGCAGATTTCTCACCCTCACATTTGTAATTAGAAGACAGTAACAGACTTTCTGAAGTGTAATTTCAGAAGAAGTAATGAGCCTGTTGGAAGTAGAAGGGTCTGTCCGACTTTAGGCTTAAAAACTGAGGGAGGGGAGAGGGGAAGGAGCTTCCAGCTGCTTTCTAGTTGTGTCCCACCATCATCTAATTCATTATNTATTTCTGCAGGCAGCGTTGGGCCTTTGCTCTCCCTCTCTCTCACCCCCTGCCTCTCTCTCCTTTCCAGCCGGCTACAGCCAGCAGCAGCCCCCCTCGCAGCAAGCCCAGCAGTTCCCGGCCTACNTTGGAAGGGCCCTCTGGAGATCATCTAGTCCAACCCCCTGCCAGAGCAGGGCCACCTTAGAGCAGGTTGCACAGGAACCCATCCAGGTGGGTTTTGAATGTCTCCAGAGACGGAGACTCCACCACCTCCCTGGGCAGCCTGTTCCAGGGCTCTGCCACCCTCAAGGTAAAGAAGTTCCTCCTCATGTTTAGGTGGAACTTCCTGTGCTTAAGTTTGTGCCCATTACCTCTTGTCCTGTCACTGGGCACCACTGAAAATTTAGTGGTGTGAACACTGATTATAGTTGTCATTTAGTAAATCCATAGCTATTATAACTAGTGCAATTTCAGAGAAGCTTTCAAGTGATCAGGTTTTTTTAGTTAATTTTGCTGACTCATCAAGTAAAGGTGCCAGTAGACTTTTAGCAGAACATTTTAGTGCATTAATGGTTTATGTGCTGGATAATACGGAAGGCTGGCTTTTGCGTATACCTAAATAAACTTGACTTCAGAACTTTGGGTTATTTACTGTAGAAGCTGCTGGCATCTAATAACGGATAGTATATGCTAGTGATTGTAATCCAGCTCAAGTGCAGGGATGAACCTGTAACAGCAGATTCCACAACAAACTGCAAGTTGTTGAATACTTTTAGAAAATGCTTCCAAGCATTTATCATCCCTTGTTTTACACAGTCGTCCTTAAACTAAACCAAAGACTCCCATACCATGAAGTGACTCAGAATAGAGCCTGTACGGCCTCTCTTTTGGTGTGCAATATATACAGTGGGAGTGCATCGGATTTGATGTAGACGAGAACACTTGCAGAGCTTATGAAGAAATTCCATGTTTATCTTGGATAAGAACCCTAGAAAACTTGGAACTGAAGGTTCGTGCCTCAGCCCTTGTTCCTGTGCACTGTACGAGAGCTGCTTGATTGGGGTCTCTAAATGGTGTCTTGTTCTCTGCAGATTTCTCACCCTCACATTTGTAATTAGAAGACAGTAACAGACTTTCTGAAGTGTAATTTCAGAAGAAGTAATGAGCCTGTTGGAAGTAGAAGGGTCTGTCCGACTTTAGGCTTAAAAACTGAGGGAGGGGAGAGGGGAAGGAGCTTCCAGCTGCTTTCTAGTTGTGTCCCACCATCATCTAATTCATTATTTTACTGGAGAAGTTCCTGTGAAAGCTGCACCTCAATGTGAGTTCTGTAGCCTAATCAACATCTTCAAGTAAGAACGCAACACCAAACTGATCTGGGCTTCTCTGTTTTTCATAACTTACTTCGCAATAAACCTAATCTTTTAGAAATTTTATTTTTTTGAGGCTCTCTTGGCAGCAGCCTTTGAGGATCTTGACTCATGGGATTTTTGTGTTTTGCTGTTGTTCCCATGAGTATTGCCTCCTTTTGAACCCATATCCCCCAAGAGCAGGCTCCATTCCCGCTTCAGTAGATCTCCTAGGCAACAATGCGGTTACTTGTTCATGGTAGTAAAAACGGACCCTTCGGAGGTTTGTCTGGTGGGTAAATCTTGACCCCGGTTTCAAGGTGAGTTTCAGAATTTACTCCAGTGCATTCTTCAATCCTTACTCTGCCCGTTTAGGGCTGTGCACTTTTAATAATTTGTGTGTCTGGTGTTTAATGCTGACAGGATTCCAGTCACTGGAGAGGTTTCATTGCAAGTAGCTGCAGGTGTGTTTCATGATGGATAAAAGTAGCTATTTCTTCATAAAAGGATTTTGTGTCATTTTAAAGTCTTCAATAAGAGCAGTTCCTTTTGGAAGCTGGTTTTATACAAAAAGATCAAGCTCGGGACATGTTTAAATGTACTGAAGTGTTATGTTCTGCACAGCTTTTTCACGTTTAACCCTATGAACTGAAAACACCTATGATTTAACCAAAGGTATGGCTTGTATTAAACCCTGACGCTATTTTTGTGACAGGTTTGAGTTTTCATTTGGGGAAAAAGGTTGCATTTTTTTTTGTCTCGTTTGCCAGTGAAGGCTTTTTAATTTCTTGTGTGATGTAATGGTAAAATACTATTTGTCACTTTTTTTTTTTAATTTCTAGTCAGTCACGGGAAAGCTATTTTATACTGTTCTCAGTGTTGCTGTGCTGCCCTGGTCGTCCACCGAAATGCAGGCCGGGGGGGGCTTTCGTGGAGGGCAGGAAAACTGGCAGTGGGGTGTGGGTTTGCCTGTTGTGCGCCTCCTGCCTTGCTTCGGGTTTGCCACGGAGAACAAACACCCAAAGAAAGAAAGAAGGAAGGAAGGAAGGGTATTTCTGCAGGCAGCATTGGGCCTTTGCTCTCCCTCTCTCTCATCCCCCGCCTCTCTCTCTCCTTTCTAGCCGGCTACAGCCA
>VXBO01008896.1:81594-100491 GCA_013400135.1 Rhinoptilus africanus
GGGGCCCGCCACGCCCCCCCCCAGCCCTACCCCCCTCAGGCCCCCCAGCCCGCGCCCTACAGCGGCCCCCCTGCCTCCCCAGCTGCCCCCGGCACTTTCCAGCCGCGGCCCGGCTTCACCCCCCCGCCTGGCAGCACCGTCACCCCCCCGCCCAGCGGGACCAACCCCTATGCCCGAAACCGGCCACCCTTCGGCCCCCAGGGCTATGCCCAGCCCGGACCTGGCTACCGGTAAGGAGGAGATGCAGGGCCCGCAATTGCATCCCGACGGACTCCAGGAATTTTTTTTTAATTGAGGTTCCCAAACTGTAACGAGGCAAAACTATAGCTGTTAATTAAATTCTGCTGGGGGGAGGGGAAGGACCAAATGAATCTTTCCTGCTTTAAATTGTATACGCTTCCTAGTTTAATTTGGGGCTGGGCTGTTTTTCGGGAAACACTACCTAAATGTCCGCAAAGTGATTGACGTTCTGGCTTGCCTTGTTTGAAGGATACGAAGACGCTAGTTGGAAGTTTAGCCCACTTATCAGGCTTGTTTTTACTAATACGATGATGTACTAAATTAGTCATTCGGGAGGTAAAAGTAGCGATGATGTATTATAAATTGTAATGCTCACATGGAAAACTAATAAAACCCTTCAATCTACCATTTGCCTGATCTCGATTTTTAGAATTTGGGTAATACTGAACAAGAAAACTGTTACGACAAATGTGCTTGCGGGGCATAGGGAGGGTGTGCCGAGGCGGAGCTCAGCGGCACTTGGGTTCGTAGAAGAGACAGACTTTTAGGTGTGTAAATGGAGAAGTGCTGCCAGCGCAGGTCGCGTTTGCAGAGGTCACGCAGCAGGCGCTGGTGGTGCACTGTCCGCCGTTACTAACTGACAATAACCCTTTTACCCCCTGACTAAGAAACAATACAGAAGATCTTAGAGCCCTTACCAGTTTCACTTCGACAAGGGCAGGGGGAGAATCAGTTTATTACTCAGAAATTTAAGCCAAATATCTATTTTTAAACCAGAACTCTTAAAAAGGGACAACTTTCCGTGGGTTCTTTGCCACCCAGAAAAACTTGGGAGTGCAACTCTAGTGATTCGATTTTGAGCCAAGAAAGAGCAGATCAAAAGCTGTAACAAACTCAACAGAGTATGTAACAGTGGAGGGCAAAACGTTCTCCCACTTAATATTTTCCATCTTATGGATTCTAGGAATACATAAAAATAAGTAGGGGATAAAAAACCCCCACAACTGGAGCAAGCTGCCTGAGCTCTCAGAAAAAGCAAATGGGGAACTAAAGTGAGTGAAAATATTCCCACCTTCAGCATCCTTAATTCCCAGTGCTCCCAGCAGCCCTAGCCCTGACTCCGGCTATTTGGGCTCTTGTTGGAGCGAAGGCAGCAGGTGTCCATGGCACCACTTCACACACACCCGCTTCGGGGAAACACTACCGTTTGCCACAGAAACTCAAGAGTTTTTTCATGTAAAACACTTAAGAAAACCACTTGATTAAAAAATACTTTATTAGGAGTACAGTGTACCTGCAATGTACTTTATAAGGCATTTTCTATAAATGACTATTTCTACTATATATATATCTGGGTGTTCCTGTTCATATTTTTTTCCATACATTAGTAATGTAATGAATAACACCTTTAAAAAAACCTACATCTCTTTATTTAGTTCATAAATGTTCAAGCAGTACAAGTAGCTTTGGGAGAGGTTTTAATCAAAATTACTGTAAAGCAGTTTTAAAGTTCAGTTATCGCTCCTTCCCCGATGTTTTAACTCGCCTTTTTTTTTAATTTATTTAAATAAAATAAACCTGATGATGCTGTTACAACTAGCTTTTTTTTTTTTCCGGTTTCATTTATCTTTCCAAGTCCCCCCGCGCTGTACCTGCATTGGGCTGTTGAACCAGTAAGTCTCAGTCTGTGAAAACTACGTTTTTTGTGGAGAGCCGCTGCCGTGGAGGCCGGTTCCATGTTGGCATTCCACGTGCACGTGTGCGGCTCCGCCTCGGTCAGGGGCCACCAAGCCCAGCTGCCAGCCACTGCCAGGCTCGGGGACGGCGGCTCTAACCCCATAGCAAGAGCCCGAACGTGCTTTAGCGCTGGAGGTGAAGCAGTTGAAAACAAACACGGAAAAAAACCCCGCTAACCTGATGGCGTAAAGCTGCAGGTATGGCAGCCTCCCTCGGCGCTGTGGCAGGAGTATAAATGGTTTGTACGTGTGAGGAGAAAGCGCTTCAAGTTTACTGTTTGCAGGATATTAAAAATTGTTGTGTCTTTTCTATAACTTATGACTGGGGAGCCGTTACAGATCCATGTGGACAGGCAGCTTCGGGCACTTGTGTCGTAAGAAGACCAGTGAATATTTTAAAACTAATGCACATTGCATTCCGCGACAACTCTGCCGTAACCGTGCCTTAAACATTTATTACAACATCGTGATAAATAATATACACACCGTTATCTTTTAAAATACCATATAACCCATACCTCAAGAATAGGGAGCCAGCTTCCCTATACGTTATCCTACAACACGTCCCTAGCCTGTTGGGGGGGTTTATTTTTATCTTTTAATCTAAAAACAAATTTGTAAAACTGGATAACTACAGTAAGCAGCCTACACTATAGCACAATTAATGCAGTATTGGCGTTAGACTGGTATAAACCTTTGCACGACAGCAAACTGAGGTGCCAGGCAGACCGGAAACATTTCCGTCTTTGAGCCTGCGTTGGGCGGTCGGGGGGGTTGGGGCGTGGGGGGTTGGTGAGTGCTGGGCCTTTTCACCAAGTTCACGTCGGCTCTACCATTTCCCAGGTATCGATGTTCCGCACTCGTACCAGCGAACGTAATTAATGTGAGTCTCCCCGCCTATTTTTCCAAATTTGACAGGTTCCTGACGCACCGCCCTGAAAAATCCTGGAAGAGAGAAGAGAGTTTTGTTTGCAGGAAGCCCTCAGACTGCCCCTTCCCTCCATGTCCCTGTGAAGGCAGTACGCAATTGGGTTCATAGAATCATAGAATCGGTGAGGTTGGAAGGGACCTTTAAGGTCATCAAGTCCAACCAAAACCCCCTTCTAAACCATGTCCCTAAGCACCTCATCTACCCTTTTCTTAAACACCTCCAGGGANTTTCTGCCGGGCACTTTTCGAGCCACTCCGCCCTGAGCCTGTAGCGCTGCTTGGGGTTGGTGTGACCCAAGTGCAGGACCCAGCACGACCCAGGTCATGGCCGACCTGCTCGCTGAGCGGCTGGTCCATCTGCTGCCTCTCCGTCCATCGGCGCCCCGAGACAGCTGGGATTCGTCCACCCAACTCAGGGAAGCTGAGGCGCTTGGGATTGCTGCAGCCCAGAGGATGGGGGCGAAGCCCGACTCCCCTCCATGGACGGTGCTGGCTGGGCAGGGCCCCTGCCCTCTCCTTCCCCCTCCGGCTGCTGCTGCTGCTGGGGGTTCTCTAAACAGGAGGGTGCTCCTCCTTCCAAAGGGATGATGATTAAATAGTCCCCTCTGCAGCAGCCTTAACACTGCAGGGAACCTAAATAAAACTTGACAGCTGGGGATATTTCATGCTATCTCCACAGCCCCGAGCTAAAGAGCATCGTTCCCCCTTTACATCTGTTCCGTACGGCAATACACTTGCTTCCCATTCAACCAATGAAGTTAAAAATTAAAGTGAGCAATTAGTGCTTAATCCAACGTGACCAGCAGAAATGTATGAGTGGCTAAAGCATGCGGGTGTGCACACACACACACACACACACACGCACGCAGATACACGCACACGCACGCACCCCCCAGGGTTGTGCACCGACCAGGGCACAGCCACCCCAGTGCCCTCCCCGCGCTGCAGGTCAGACATCCCCACTTAGTTACAGTTTGAACAGACCCCCACTTGCTGCCCCCAGGGAGGAACTGAGCAGCGATGGACTATCTGGCTGCTCTTTCCTCTCTTCATTTACTAGACAAACAAGCTCCGGAAAAGGTGAGGGCGTTTTTTTTGTTTGATACTTTGTCTTTGTGTTTGGTGGGTTTTTGGGAGTTTGGTTTTTTTTTTCTAAAAATGAACATAGCTCACGAATCCACTACATTAAATCCAGTTGCTGAAAACAAATTGGTTTAAAATGTCCTTTAAGTAGGAGTAGTGAGCTTTTTATGTAGAATGGGTTGGGGTTTTTTATATTTATAAAATGTTTTTAACAAAGCGAATCTGATAGAACTGAGAGGTCTGCTGTCCTGGCAACGCCAAATTGGATTCAGACAATCCCTTATACAAACAATATACCTTTACAAATGGGCAACACTGACTGGGAAAGGAAATGCAAAGCCTTCCTTAAAAAAAAATAAAAAAAAATCACATAAGCAAACACCTTTCAGATAGTTCTTTTGTTTTCGGAAAAAACTTGTGAAAGATTTAGGCACTCCACTTTAACCTCCCAGACCTACCTCCATGCCTTTCTGTATTTCTGTGAGGTGTTTTATACCTGAGGCACTGCGGACAGGAAGGTTTGGTCAACACACTCATGCTGTACTGAGAACCGTTCTGGTATTTTTTGTGGTAAAATATTCCACGACCCAGTCAGCCCGCACGCGCCTATCAATACAGCCCGCGGCCTTATCCCACATGGGAATGGACTCCCTCACGCTGGCAGACAAGCAAGGCAGGAGTTCAGCTGACAGAAATACAATTTTCTTGTGCCCGAGCCTCAGCAACGTGGGAAAACAGCCAGGCAGGTCACAGCTGCATTTAGGACATCCAGTCCCATGCCCACTTAGACCAGATTGGAATTCTAGGCACCCGGTTCAAATTAGTGCACACAGAATTACTGCAGCATGAACTATATTTTCCAGTAATAACTTTTTAGTTCTTCATTAGCACTAAACAAAGCTGTTTAATGCCCGGCTGATGATTTACTGCACTTTAAATCAACCTTGCTAGTTTGAACATAACACTTCATGCCTCTCTCCAAACTCAAATTTGTGGTTGGGTTTAAATATGTAATACCAACTGTGAATAATCTGTTGGAATGTTTTAAACGGGCGAGAGGCTGTTTACTACCTAACAGGCCCCGAGTCATAACCTCCTTTTAATAAGTCATTGCTCATCTTCAAAAACTCCTCGACTCTCTTCTGCCTGCAAAGCCAGCAGTCCCTTTCCATCGCCCAGCCCAGCAGTGGGCGCTGAATCCACTGGCAGGAAAAAGAAACGCACAAACAAAGGAATTGCCAAGGTTTGCTACAGAGGCAGGAGTAAAGGAATTACCATCTTTGACTGGTAGATCTTCTTGCTGTCCTGTCCTTCCGTCTAAGAATGAGTCTACAAATTGGCAGTGATCTTCTCCATGGCCCCTCTGGTCTCCTATGTTATAAAATTTTCCTGAAAGCAAAGAAGCAGCAAAGTTTAAAATCCATACCCAGTTTAGCGAGGGCTGTTTCCAAAACCACCAGAGGCAATGGGCTGTGCTCTTCACTCTGTGGGGAAGCCAGGGTGAATGCTACCATTTTTTTCCTCTCAGGATCTGTAGCTGTAATTTGAACACTATCTGCACACTCCAAGTACAGTGCTCTTGGCTGCACCTGGGTCAGGGCAATCCCAAGCACAAACACAGGCTGAGCGGAGAACAGAGGGCAGCCCTGAGGAGAAGGACTTGGGGGTGCTGGTGGACGAGAAGCTGAACACGAGCTGACAATGTGCGCTCACAGCCCAGAAAGCCAACCGCATCCTGGCTGCATCCAAAGCAGCCTGGCCAGCAGGGCGAGGGGGGGGATTCTGCCCCCACCTGGAGGCAGTACTCCAGACATGGACCTGTTGGAGCAAGTCCAGCAGAGTGCCACAAAGATGATGAGAGGGCTGGAGCACCTCTGCTATGAGGACAGGCTGAGAGAGTTGGGGTTGTTCAGCCTGGAGAAGGGAAGGCTCTGGGAGACCTTACAGTGGCCTTCCAGTACCTAAAGGGGGCTACAGGAAAGATGGGGAGGGACTCCTTGGAGCACAGTGAAAGAGGGTAGATTTAGATTAGATATTAGGAAGAATTTCTTCACTCTGAGGGTGGTGAGGCACTGGAACATGTTACCCAGGGAAACTGTGGATGCCCCATACCCAGAAGTGTCCAAGGCCAGGCTGGATGGGGCTTTGGACCATCTGGTCTAGTGGGAGGTGTCCCTGCCCATGGCAGGGGGTTGGAACTAGATGATCTTTAAGGTCCCTTCCACCCAAATCATTCTATGATTCTATGATTCCTGGCCAAAGTCTATGCCTGAATGTGTTTTTTCTCTTCCCTGCATTTCATGGAGTAAGTGAAATTCTGTTATTACCTAGAACCTCATCCTGATTGTATCAAAAAAGAGGTAAGTTTTGCTAGTGATGTGAATGGATGGCAGGTTTGATTCCTGATCAGGAAGCCCCCAGTGCCTTCAAAGATGTTTTTAACAGACCACCTCATAACACTGCCAAGGCCTGTTTTATAAATCATGTTTTTACATCGTGTGTGTGCAAGTGATATCCTTTAACAAATAGATGACCTCGCTATAGTAACTGCTTATCCAGAGCATGAGGCATGCCCGTGTACTTATTTTCAGGGCTGCTTAACAGGGCACTTGACTCCAACTGAGTAGAAAACAAGGTCTCAAGTGCCCCAGGCAGCGTGTCCTGATGTTACGGGCTGCGCTCATCCTTTTGGAAAGAGGACTCACAGTGAAGGAGTTTTGACAGAGAGATGTCTGGCTTGATTTGCAAGACGTTAGTGAAATTCAGTTCAGAAGATGGAGGAAAGCATGCTACTTTCTCCTCCCAAACCTTGTCAGGTAACATTTTCAGATAATCTTACCGTTTTTTCTAAACTCCTTTCACAGCACTTGTTCTTAATATGCTCAACCTTTGGTTGTCAGGTTGAAAGGACAGATGAGAGCATTTAGAGATAGGCTCAGTTCTAAGGTCTAAGCTAAGCAGAAAATCCAGTTACTCTTTAGATGTTGGGTGTTCTGGAGCCTTGAATCTGTGCCAGCCTGGCCATTTGAGAGACAGTAAGGTGGCTTGTAATACTGCTCCCTAAAGTGCAATTAATAAAAGAGCAGCCAACCCATAAACTCACTCTCTCTCTCCTGTTTTTTGTGATCTGATCAGTACTTTGCCAAAAATTCTCACCTCCAGTTGACAGTCTCTGCGCATGCAGTTCTTCTCTCGCTTTAGAAAATTATTTATTACTGTCTAGTTTTGGCTGCAGGCATGTTTTTTCCATAGAACTGGTCAGAGGGAGTTCCTCTCAGCAATTTTTTAGTCTGAAATTAAGAACATTCAGGCTGCCCAAAATGACTTTTTTTTTTTCCATGGCTGTTGAAGGTCACACTTAGAATTTTTTTTCCTCCCCTCAATAAATACTTTTTTTTTGGTGGCCTCCTTTTCTGGAATGCCTACAGCGACTGCTCTGGAGGACTGTTAAATGAGGTCAGCAGGAGATGCTGGTTTATAGAATAGTCCTGGCTAGTGTACCGTAGAACAGTTTTTCTTCATGAGAGACAGAATAATCCAGCTATTTTTATGGTTAACACAAGAACAGTAACTTTCAGATACACACATACTCTTCTGGCCCACAGCGTAACCTAGGCGTAGTTCAAACAATTGCTTTACATAAATTATCAGCATTCGCAGTGGCTATTAAATTCTTACTGCCCAATTCTTTCCATAATAAAGGAACACACTTAAAAACATTTAGCTAACGAATGATTAGATTAATATTTCTCTTTTGGGGATAGCTATTCAAGCATAAATTATTTTTTTTCCAGTGCTCCCTTACGGGTGGTCTTAAGAAAATTACATACCATCTTTGTTTTATACATTGTGAATTCTGAAACACTAGAAGTATAAATTCATGCTAAAACCAGCACGCAAAGATATTGCTGTCGGCTGCCTCATACAACAGCGTTTGTACGATGCACCCTGATTTCAAGATCATTAGGCTGCTTAAACAGCAAATCTTCAGAAGGTATTTTCAGCGTGAGGTGGGACCCGCAGCTCAGCGCAGCCCTTCCGCACCAGCAGAGGCTGCCTGCCCAGCTGGCTGGTGTCGGCAGATACGCTTCTGCTGGCCTCGGGGGCACGAGGAGACAAGGTGTGACAGCGAAACACATCAGAGCAGAGTCTGGCTTCCCGTTAGAAACTTTCTCACTCGCAATTAGAGAGAATGGCCTGTGCCATGACAGTCTCACTTAGGCAACGGGGGAAGAGCAGCTTTCCTTCTACATAGCTATTTCAGTTCTTTCAAATATTGTGACAACTGGTCCACGCTGGTTGTAACAATTCAAGAGCGAGAACCAGGCTTAGCAAGTATAATGAATACAACGTGGCTACCACCACCTTCCTCCAGCCAAGTTAAATCACCACCCTTCCAGCAAGAACAAAAACAATCTAATGAAAATAGGAAAATGGGCTCCTGGTATATTAGACTTTCCTCCTAAGACTGAAGTAGCTTTTGCTGCAGTGTTAATGCACTTGATTTAGGGCTGAAGTCTAGTCCTGCTAGATTAGCGCTGCTATTTCCTCTACTGGCTGGTTTTGTGATAAACTATGCCTCATTGCCAGTGTTTGTCATTTGATCACAGCTGGTTAGTACAGCAGCAGCTGAATGAATGATACCTCTGTTCAAAACAGGCTCTTTTATTCACATAATTGCCAACATATTATTTATATATGAGGTATTGTACTTACTATTAATGACAGAGCTTTCCTTCCTTGTCTGCTCACAGGAGAATGGTGCCAGGTGCAAGGCCACACAGGTTAAAATTATATCGGCATGGGCTGCCCTACACTCCCCTGCTCTTTCCTCTCCGTGTTCCTGCACACAGAGCACAGAGCCCTGCTCCCGTGAGATGCTGAGCTCTGAGATGGGGCAACTTTGGGTTATGAAAGTTAATTCTTTCAACGGTTTTTCCTACTTAATTCCAACCAATGTGATGAACATACTGCCTAACTTGCACTCAAAAGACATTTCCAATATGCAGTTGTATTACGCTCTTTGCGCTCTGGATGCCGTACTAATGCCATTGTGATAAAGTTGTCCATGCAGCTCTGATAAAAGACCTCATACAGAGGAAACCCAGGAGCCTGGGATGGACTGTAAGAAGTTGACATATTTCTAAATATAGTTTGCACAATCTATATGAGACACGAAGTTCTGTTTAGCTATCAACTAACTGAAAAACACTTTTTACAGGCTGTTTCCCCAGCTTACACACAGTATGCATCACTTGATTCAGGTCTTAAATACTTCACACTCTTATCACCTTAAGGCGCTGAACAAAATTTGAGGAGGTAAGGCCAGGAGACTGCCCTTAGTAATAAAACATAGTATAAAAGGTGGGGGGGCAGAGATTATGAGCAAAAATAGGGAATGTGAAAACAAAACAAAAATGTCAAAGCAGATGAGTAAAATCTGTTGACTAGAGTGAAGTCACGCATTTAAAAACCTCACAGTAATGAAGTAACGAGATGTTTACCCAATGGGATGGGAATGACTGATTATAATTCTGGTCTAAAATTAGGTTTTAATCCTCTAATTGACAACTACTTCAGGCTACAAATTTGGCACCTTTACAATATATATTATCCACTGGCAGAGACCTGATCTTTATCAACATTCTGTCTGACCCCCAGGATACTAAGAGATACTTAAAATCAGATATCACCACAGAGGAGTCACTCCCGAGTCTGAAAATTCAGTATCAAACACATTAATAATTACTGAGCACAAGCAGATTACTGTTTATGATCAATCTGTCTACAGACTAGATTAAACATACTTGCTCACACTTCATCAGAGCTTGTCTTGTTAAACCTCTTAGTTCTGGACCCATGATATCTCTAAGGAGTGTGTAATGTGGCTGACGCTGATTTGAATGTCTCTTACCTGTAAGTGAATCACTGAGGTATATCTTGTATCTCAAAGAATTACACAGCTGCACACCTACGAACTTCTTATACCAAGTCCTCTTTACGTATTGTTTCCCTTTGCATTCTGAATAGGTGTCCGAATTGAATGGGATTTCAGTCCAGATAGCATCCTTTCCCACTGCAGGAGGGGAAGAAAGAGGCTGAAGTATAATGCTGCATACAAAATTATGCACAACAAATACATTCAAATAACTAGAATTAGAAACCTTGATGGAGCAGAATGCACCATGGCACCAGTCACCTGCATTTTGAGCATGAGAAGTATTTCAGGGAAGCACCAAAGGGTGCAGATATCATCGATGCAGTGAACTGCTTCTGCTCTCTGCGTGTGGTGCCAGTTTGGAATAAGCTCATTCTAGGACCTCGTTAGGGGAACAATGTCTGTGTGTTGGCAAAACTCTCATTTACAAAGTCTGTGATATAGCCACTGTTTTTCAGTGGGTTCAAGCCAGGACAGTCAACTTGCAGCAAACTGTATGTGATTTACTGAGCATATGGATAAAAATTAAGTGTCATGAATTATGTGGAAAGGTTTTGTTTGTCAAAGTGATGTCCATTACAAATGCAAAAGCAGCTCAGTTAGCTAAAGTGATCTCAGCTATTCTTCAAAAGCTCAGTCCACTTCCCACCAAAGACAGCAAGAGTCTTGCAAGCGGCCTAAAGCAGAGCTGGATCAAGCCTTCAGAAGCAGAAAATTTTTCTGAAACACAATGGCAGATAAATAGTATCCTCTGAGTTGTGCTCTGTTAGCTCACTTAAAAAATGTGGAGTGTCTTATTCATTTTACAGAGCTTTCTTTTGCTTTAATGACAAGGCTGACAAAATATGAGGCTGTGCTTGGCTCATTTGTGTACATTGGTTTGAGGCCAACCCAGCTGCCATGGGAGCACCACATTGATTGTGTTCCGCTCAGGTAAACAAGCAGCCTGGCATGAATTCCCTACCAGGCATATGGGTGGAAGGAGTGAAATCATGTGTGAATGTTGTTGATTCCATAACTCATTTAATCGGTGCAGTACTGCCACCCCCTCATAAAACCATGCTATCTCATTTCTGAAAAAATTCCCGATCAGAAGACACTATGCTATACATAAAAGGCTTACTTGAAATTGGCTCGCTCACTCTTGGGTCCGCTGCGGGAAGAAAACAAACGTACAATCAGACACTGTAAAATGAACTTTCCCAATATTTCAATGGAAAAGCATTGGTAAGTGATTTTCTACATTTGACATAAGCTGTAATTTGTGAAACAAAGAGTTTTGGAGGCAAAGTTCACTTTTTTATTAAATGAAATTAAAAGAAATACAATTCTTATGTGAAATTACAATATCAATGAGCTTTTAAAAATTTTACTTATGTGACAATACCAGTCAAAGGCAGTTCTAGTAAAAACAAGAGTTTAAACCTGTAACCAGCAAAACCCAGTTCTGCTGCATCTTTTTTGAAATTCCAATTACCAAACTTAAATAATAAAAAGGACCCCTCTGTAATACTTGCCACACAAAACTTGGCTATGAAAGCCCAAAAGCAAGAAATGGATGCGTGCAATTAAGAAAAAATAAACCTGTCTGCTTAATTTGTCCAAGCTAAATAACAGACAGAACATAAGCCTTGTCATTCATGAAAACTGCACTTGGCATAAACATTTTTTCGGTGTTAACAATCTAGGATTACAAAGAGCATATTCACAGTTTTTAAATATGTGTGGCATAGTCTGAACTCCTCCCTGACTAATCCCCTGCTCAGCCAAAACTCTCATCCATCAGTGACAGCACTAGATGAGGACTATTATATTATTACACCTGGCTCAAAACACAGATTGAGAAAGTCCTCTTAAAAACGCTAAATCGCTGTTGTGTTTTATATGGTCCTTAAGTAAAATCAAGCAGTAAACACATCACAAAAGAGGGTATCTTGGTTGTATAAAGTCACCAAGTCAACTGTAGTTAAGCCTCATGGGGAACAGGAATAGGGAAGTCAAAGGCACTCTCTGATTCTCACCTCTGAGTCAGATAGGACTTAACTTGGGAACCAACCAATGGTCAAAATAGGCTTCTATACACCTCTTTAACAGTGTCACAGGAGAGTAAACAGGATGGAAGAGGATGTACTGGGACATCGACTTTTCCCAACTGCTGTTTCTCAATCCTTATTTCAGCCAAAAGACAACACTATCATACAGCAGCCTTATTGAACAGGTAGCAAAAGTGCCAATAAATACCCCAGCCCAAAGAAAAGCCCTAAGTTCCCCATCCAGAAGTCATTAAGGAGTTTGATAGATACAAAAAGGTCAGGAATATTAATCTTAAATGACTGAGACTTCTTTAAGGATAAAGTTAGTTTATTCATAATGAATACCAGACAAACTCTCTGTGCTCCTGTTTTTTTTTTTTGTTTTTTTTTTTTAATGCAGTCTGTCCATCTTGCATCCTCACACAATATAGCCCTGATCTCAGTCTGACCTTCCAGACCACTACCGTAACGTGCTCAGCAGTAAAAACCCAATGTGGAGATAGTAAAGACCAAGACCAAACATGCAGAATGAAGCAAGAGAGCCTTTCAGATATCCCACAAATGTGGATGTTAGAGCCACTGTAAATGATGGTCAGACCTTTGGAAGTTCCTACCTGATTCAGTACTGAATGCCACAACATTGCTACTTGGGCCTTCACCAAGAGGGTTTCTAGGTTTCACATGGAATTCATAACTGGGGAAGAAAACAGAAGAGATGTAAATTTTGCAAACCAAGCATTCTTTCAGAGTCTGGAGCAAGCAAACTTCCAACATGCACCTTGGTGCTACTCGCCCCTTGGAGAAGAACAAAAAGGCTTCATTTCTTGCTCTGAAAATGCTGAGACATTCTTTGTCGTAACTGTATAAGGCCTCTCTGAACACATAACTTTCCAGTCCTTTTGATAATTGATCATGCACCACTAGTTTAAACGTGCTCTCACACATTCAGTTTCAGTTCTGGCAAAGGGTACAGTGAGTAAACCACATCATTGCTATTTATTTGCACTTTTTTCATTCACAGGAACACAAACCTCCACTTCAGTGCGTCTCAGGCCCACCAACAGTGATAGACAGGGCCAGTGGTGAAACACAGGGCATGGCTTCCAGAACAGGAGCTCAGCCAAGGCAAAGATCCAATTGCTTGAATGTATGTTAATAGTAAAAATATGAAGTAACAAAAATATATTGTGCAGTCTCCCTTTCTTATCTTTTCATAGTAATGTGGCACACCACCAGTCTGTACTGCAGTTATCTCATGATCTCTTTTCAGCACAGCTGTGTTGGGAACCAAACAGTGCTATGAAAATGGAAGACTGAAGAAAAAAAAAACCAAAGCTAGGCTTCTTTGCTTAAGCCTCTCCCCTGCCTCAATACTTGCTTAAGAGTGATGGACCAGCGAGACAAGGTGGTTTCTATCTCTGCAGCTCAGCTGCAACTCACACTTTCAATTAGAAGCTCTGGGTAAACAGCCATTGAAAGACAGTTGCAAACCTAAAAATGTTACACAGAAGACACCAGACAGATGAGGCAGGAAAGAGAGTTACAAGGGTGGACAGTGGACACAGCTTAAGAACTTACATCAAGGGCAGAGCAAAGAGCAGACTTTGTATTTCCTTCCTCCCAGCACACACACCATCACAGCAGGATGCTTCTCAGCTCTCCTGTATCCAGGCTGGCAGCACCTGGGAATTTCTCACTGCTCAGCAATGGCTCAGTGCCTCCCTGTAGGACCTGCACGCCCACCACGCCAAAGCACCCTGATGAGCAGCAGCCTGTATGCACCCAGGCAACAGCACCCTCTTCATGAGCCTGCCCCATGAGCTATCAGCAGTAACCTGTCCCACGCGTGCCACCTACGCGGAGACTTTTCGTATGCTTTGGGTGTGTACATGGTGACTCTCTTTTAACACAGAGCATTTTTTCATCAGCGAGAGAGATCCATAGGACATGAGTCAAAAGGACTGTAGGCCTGGAAAATGGGCCCTAACTTAGAGACTAAACACAGAGCAAAATGAGAATCCCAGAAGTGATCAATTAAACATCCAGCTCTCGACTTGTCAGTGATTACTTACCGGTGATAACTTGGTAGCTCGTGACTATAACATAGCATTGTAATGTACTGCTGAAATTGTTTCCAAACAGCAATTTTTTCTAAAGAAAAAAACCCATAACACTCTCTGCACAGTTGGAAATTTGTAAACTCCATTTGCAAGTCCCTACAAGAAACAGAACAGTTCAATCCAAACTTTGGATTACCTCTTATTGCTTCTTGGCTCCTGCAAAACCTGAACAGCTCGCTAATTAACCTCAGTGGACTAATCATGCAGTACCAAGCAACTGTTTTCCATCCACAGTACTTCTAAGACAATATTTAACTTTGAAATTGCTTACATAAGCAATTGCCTTTATTTCTAGGGTTTTCTTTTCTTTTTAAAGGGGAATACTTACAAAGATTGGTATGCTGAACAGATGCATTTTGGATAATCATGGATATTTCTAAGTGAAACATGGCCTTGTGTTGAGCTTTAAAAAGTCTATTTGGAGTAATCTTAACATTTATTCCAACATGCTGCAAGACCATTTTGAGCAACTGATAATTACTCTACTGTAGGAGGGAGAAATTAAATAAATAATGAATTTAATAATAAGTTGTAGACACAGAATCTTGTTCGTTATCAACTTCAAATTGTTTAAACAAATACATACTTTTTAAAATTGGATCTGAGCAGTTAATAATTCACATTGGGCATATGGTACAGTAACTTTTTTGGTCAAGAAGTATTCGCATCTGGTAGGAAAGGTTGTTATCCAGAGAAGTGTAGCAGAGCAGTTGGAGATTCCTTCTGAAGAATCACTGAAGCGTAAATGAAGATTTGCTAATATGTTGGGTGTTTTAAAGTCATAGCTAGAAGATACATCTTGGTCAATGTACAAATTAATGCATGCCTAGAGACAGAAGACTCCAAAGTTTCCCGGCTTCCTTCACAGCAGGAACACCTTATCTAGAGCTATTATTGTAATTTTGATCGCTGATAGCTCAACATGGCATCTTCTATTGCTTTACTGGGAATTTATGGTTTGACTTTATGGATGATAGTAATCTGCTTATGTCCTTTTGTTTGAAATTTAAACAAAAGGGAAATACAAAAAGCACTGCCTAGGTTTCCTGACCTAGAGGTTTTTGATTCCATAGGCTTGGCTACAAGGAAAGGACAAAAACTGAGCAGGTGAAATGCTCTTACAGAATTGGACTGGGCAGACACAGGGACTCAGAAGGTAATGATGTAGGCAAGTGTGAACTAAAGATAAAGATCTACAATCAGCATATCTGGATCTCGCCTGGATATGTAAAGGTTTCACAGATTTTGCAAGCTGGATTTACTTGCTTCTGTCAGGCAGAAAAATCACAGGCTGGACAAAACGGTGGAGGATTTAGAAACAAATTTAAGTATTTTGCTGATTTTTGTACAAATATATTGTCCTCAAGAGCCGATATGCCCTACTTTGAGTTGCATCAGGCAACATTATTCATAGGAAACAGTCCTGTTCACAAAACACTTAGGTCGATGAACTTGGAGCCCTCAATTCTCCAACTCCATAAAAAGACCAAAACAAGAACTAAGTATTTTCCAAGTAGTGTTTTTCAAATTGTAGTCTAGAGACCACTAGGATCTCTGCAAAAGATCAAACCACAGTTGGGAAAATTATGGCAAGATCAAAATAAAGAACTAACATCTACACATAGAGATTTTAGCTCATATAAATAAATATATTTAAAAATTGGAGAAAAGAAAAGTAATAAAGAAGTGTCCAAACTTTAGCCGAGTCAAATAGAGGAGCCTCCTAATAACAATATTAAAGAACAAATTTTTTAAACTAAAATATATACAATTCTACAGCTTTGTGGTAGGTGTTTTCACAGGTGCCCAAGCATCACAGGCTCCTTTCCTCTGCCAAATTCAATCGTGAAACAATAGCAGAGGCTGCAACAGTACAAGAATAACAAATAACTACTTTTGGAGATGAAGAGAGGTAACTAGTTGACTGAAAACTGAAAGGGAGAGAAAGGAAAAGTTAGGCTGAGCTCATAATTTAATGGAGTTCATGGATCTAACTGTTATTTTAAAGCCTTGGTGTGGCTCTTTTCATAGAAAACCATTTAACGCCTCCCTTTTTGTGTGTCAGGTGAAAGAGATGAAAAATAAAAACCAAAGGGTACCTGCTGCGATCTTATGCACTTCTATACCAAGCAAAAGAGAGGGGAAAAATGCTTAGAAGTTCAAGAAAGTATGTAGGGCAAAGTCAATATTGGGAAACAGGAAAGCTATATAGTGATTATCCCATATCTACCTCTTAGCTATACTTATTCATGAGAAATTGGAGTCTATATTCCATTTTTATATCTGTCTGCCTATGCTGTCAAAAAGTGTGCTACCCAATATATGCAGCAATCTAACATGTGTCACACTTCTAACATCTATAAGATTGCTATCCTACAAACTTTGGAGAATAGGCCTCCCAAATCCTCCCAAACTGCGTAAGACAATAATAGCCCTTGTGCAGATTAAATGGACTTGACTTAAAGTAATTACTGTGCAGAGCATATTTTTCCACCATAGGAAATTGCTATTCCACATGGAACTTTGGCAGACACAGCTGCTCCTGCATTTTTCAAATCATGCAAAAAGAGAAGACTGAAGATTGCAGAACTGAAAGTAGGTGAAGAGAGATTTTCACCGCAATAGGAGGACTGGAGCAGCTGAGTACAGTCCTGGGACTTTAGGTCAATTGGTGGGGAGATGCTGGTGGTTAGATGACAATCATGCAGGACTGTCTCAACGTGTAGAGCTTCTTTGTCTCTGCAGAATGTGCCTGGATAGCAGTGTGATCAGGCATAGCAAATGACACTAACTTAGGAGAAGGGAACGAAAAAAGAAAAAGAAAAAAAAAAAAAAGCTGGGCTTATTTGAGGAGTCTTTCTCCTAATCAAGTTGGAAGAAGGTCTGAGAGAAATGGGAAATGCATAACCATGAACCCTGCCATCAACAGCAACTTAGTGCAAAAATCTCTTACTTTTGTAATAAAGAGTACAAAAAAAATCCAGTATTTTTCTGCCACTTTCTGCATTTTTCTGATTGCAACTTTCACTGTAGTTCTCACCTGTTGGCCCTTGCTATTAACAAAAGCTAAGTTCTCTGCAATGGTAGATTTTTTTCCCTTGTATGTCATTAGCACATTTTGGGTGCTAACTGCAATACAAACCAATACTAGATAATGGTAGTAACAGCATGAGCAGGTAGGTATGCATTATTGTGTGTAAGTGCACAAAAAGCTTATTCAGCAGAGGGCTGAGGAGTTACTTGATATGGCCTTTGAGTAAATTATAGTAACATTCTCTTTTTTTGTTTCATACCTTTTGTAAGATATGTGAAAAAAAACTTTTGAAGGAAACCATCAACACAAGTTATAAAAACAGTTTGGTACATGCATATATCCTACATGTCTCACGTTTACTTTTAAGTTTTGGTTGGTTGGGTTTCTTGGTTTTTGGGGGTCTTGGATTTTTTTTTTCTTTCTTTTTTTAAACATTTCGTGTTATTTATGTTCCTCAAGAGACCTCATGGCTGGAAATACACTTTGCTTTGGGACACAATCTAACTCAAAAGTCCAAAAGAGACCTCTCAAAATGCTTTTAAAAAGGAGAAAAGTATATTTGAAATCACCAAACTACTTAACTAGGCAAAGGATCAATACCTACACAGAAGATTTACAAAGCTGTGGAATGCAAGCATCACAGGATTTTTGTTTCTTATCAATACTTTTTTTCTATTAAAAATCTATACCAGCAGGCTGGTGGGACACATTCTCTAATGGCCACCTGAATTTCCCCAGGGCTATTTGGCACATCTCTTACTGCAGTCTTAATATTTTTCTTTACTACCTTCGAATTACGGCCAATGCAATCGTGCATGAGAACTGTTTTCAACAATATTTGGAATCTTTTTTGAAGGCTTGTAGAGAAATCAGTGCTGCAAAGTTTCTTGGACAATAGTGGTATGTGCTATGAATTTAATTGCCCTTAAACAAACGACCAGAATGAAAGCGGAAATGTACACCTAATAAAAAAAATATTCAAGATAGGGCAGGGATGCAGAAATAAAAACTACATATTTTGGCAGAGAAACCAGCAGAAATATCATAAAAAGTCAAAATGATACTGTATCCGATGACTGGAAAACTTAAACAAATAAATCAATGTTAAGGAGTTAGAGAACTCTGAAAGTAGTGAAAAAAACCCCCTAAAATTCCTTTGGAAATGGGAAAATTGAATTGGAAGCAACAAAATAACAACATCTGCATTTAATATTCTAGGGTAGGAAAAGTCTGTGAAAAAACTGTGGATCGGTGAAACCAATTTTAACAAAAGAGAAGATGCAGATGAGCACCATCATTACTACACAGGAGACAGACTGAAGAAAACAAAAAACAGAATAAGGCCCTTTCTGTCTCAGGTCTCTCAAGGTTTATCCCAACCAAGCATGTCAAAGAGGAAAATACTGAAAATTGTGGATAATGACCTAACCTTGACTCACACATGGGAGATCTTGCTTGACTATTATAATAGGAGAAGTTGCTGCAATATTTTCTTTTTAAGGGCATTTTTTAATGTAAAACTAAGAATAGATAAAAAGCACAGAGTCCTGTCTATGCCAACGAAACTGGGAGTTCCACTGTGAGCAGCCTTGTAAGGCAACTCAAACCCAAGTGACCTATATGACAAGTTAGATGGAATATTACAGGTCTCACCCCTCAAATGACTGCTTGGAAGCTAGACTGTAATTGCTTTGACCGAAACAATCCGTCTTATGGTTTGGTTTTGACTGTTTTCCAAGTGGGATAAATGGTATATTTCTCAAAAAAAAAAAAAAAAGTGACA
>VXBO01008896.1:100497-113180 GCA_013400135.1 Rhinoptilus africanus
AAAAAAAAAAAAAAAAAAAGTGACAGTTTTCTCAGTATAAAAATTGGAGAATTTCCATGGGGAGGATGAAAAAGTAAATTGACAGATTAGTTCATACTAGCGCATCCCTTTCTCTCATTTTTCTTTGCCAAGAAGAGAACGACATTTGCATTAACACACAAAACCACCTTGGCCTGCATTAAAGAAAATGGGCGAAGTTGAGATTTGCAAGATTAGAAACTACACCTAAGATAAAAACCTACAGTAACTTAGGTTGGAAGGGACCTTCAAAATTCATCTAGTACAGGCCCCTTTTCATGACAGAGCTGACTTAAAAGCTACATTAAGTTGCTTGGGGTTGATCAACGAGCACCATAGTTATAGACACTCACTGCTTGAACAACAGAGTAAAAACTGAGTATCTCAATACTTGGTTCAGACTAACTAGAATAAAGATGAATGGAATGTCACTGTTTTGCTCATTTAACAATTGGAGGACTAATTGAGGGACAAAGACGGCAAAAACTGCAGAAAATTTGTTGTATGTTTAAGTGCAATACTGAAAAGAGCACTGACTGAAATGAGACGTGGATCTACTCTAAAAATAATGTAAAGGGTAACAAAAGCTAACTACAGTACAAAATTGTAATCCACAGCTATGTATATGTGATTACTGGGTCAGAGAAGCACATCTATAATAGAAACTTTTAAGCAGAAGACATTCATAAAACAAGAGAAAGTTTTCTTCTCTGGGTGCCAGTTATATCCAATTAACTATGTGTTTAAGAAGGACACATATATAGTTATCTAGCTCACATAGCATAACCAAACTACATTCTTCAAGAGATTTCAGATAAAAGTTACAACCAAAAGCAAAATACCTGATGAAATTAAAAAGAGTTCTAGATTGGACCCAGAGAGCAGCTTAGCGCCAGGAACAGCAGCAGTTTCAAGAATTCTGACCAACCAAATAATGGATATCAAGATTTGAATTTTCCAGGCTACTTATACTGTCAGAAGTTTTCTAAGATGTAATAGTGAAATACTGCAAACACCACATCTGGCAAGCCTCCAGGTGAAAAAGAGGCGTACATACTTGTCCTGTAAGGAAAAATCCTTTAAATGAATGTGGTGTTGTCAACTGTCAGGCATGCCTTACTATGAAAGAATGGCGTGGATACAATGTGCCTTTTCTAGGGCAAAAACCAGGGATCTCAGCACTCCAACAAAAATCACAGCCTACAGGAGCCTTTAGAACTTTTTTTTTTTTTTTTTTAAATCAAGCAGTTGTGTTGGAAAGCAGCTGACTGTGCCCTACGTTTATTTAAAGGGTGCATGTCCTTACAGTGAGAGAGATTTTCAAATCACTATTTTACTCTCATCTCAGAGTCTAGATGTCTTGCAATCAAGTCACCAAGAACACAAAAAGGTGGCATATATATTACAAGAAAAACAAGAGATAAAACAAACTGCCATAATATATACAACTTGGTTTGTTTAAAAGTAACCCTCACAAGCTGTTGCATGCCTATGAAACTCCTTTTTCGTTTCCATATTAGCATGGTATGAGTCTGTTCAAACCAAATACTTGATAACTGTATTGAAAGTCAGAACTACTTTTCTTTTCCAGACAGTGCATTTTTTTTTTCTGGATCTAGTCACTTTTCAGACAGCTAAATGGACACATAGAATACTACATGATAACCCTCTGATTGAGAGAAACTTGTATCCCATTTAACTTCTATGTTCGTACTTACTGACAGTTGCAGCCACACGTGCAATTTTTTACGAGAGACTGTGGGAGTCTCTCATTGCTGCCTCCCTAACACTGTCCAAATTTCTTAAATATTCCAAGCCTGGCCATTAGCTCCTAATCTTTAAAAGCTGCCTTGTCAAAAGGCCAGCTCAAAAGTAGACGGGTGTCTGGCTTACTGCAGACCTTCCCAGAGGTGTAGCAGTATGACCTATCTGAAAGAAGAATGCAAAAGAGAAAAGCAAACAAACAGCATGACCTGGCAGGCTCCAATGCACCCAGTTATTCCCTGCTTCTTGTTCTTCCCTCTTCATGATGAAGAGTTGTTTGTCTTGCTTCCCTCCTGCTGGATGTGGGTGATTAACTCTTTAGCTTCTGGGCCAGGCACTAACATGTTCTACATGATTTACCTCAACAGGATGATAGACCTTAGGCAATGGGACTGCAACCCATCTTTATCATGCACTGCTCCTCAAGAGCATACATCTGGAGAATTACAGGCTTCAACTGTCTTGCTGCTACAGGATCTTTTTAGTTTAAATTTACCCATGGAGACTGAGATACCACATTCACAAACATTTTTACTCTTTTTGGAATGTCTTTGTTTAGGTTTGTCTGGTTTAGATCCGTCCTGAACTGTCTTCAGCTCTGGATGCACTGAACCTTCAGAGCAGCATACGGGATTTACACAGCCTCACCGATGGCTTCAGGAAAGCTGGAAAAAATAGACTCCCAAATTCAGCTTGTCTGCTTCTCCAAAGCTTTTCAAGGCCAAGAGTTTCTTCCCCGGTTAATCCACCTTCTGCTACTGAGCATCTCTCTTTCCATATACTTGCTGGTAGTTTTGTAAACATTGATCATTTGCGAGAGGGATTTCTTTTTCTCTTCCAAGTTTCTTTTCCAACTCCACCTCTTCTACAGCTCTTTCCTGTAAGGCTAGTTATGGAAAAGTCTGCTTCCCGGTCTTAATGCACTACTTGAATTTGCAGAGATTTCAGGTACTCTGTTAATTAATTTATTGAGCTGTGTTTCATTGTCTCCCTTTCTCCCATTTTCAGTCATTTTTGTGCACAGGTCCACTTTTTTCATCTAGTGAGTGATCCACTCCTGACAGACAGGAGACTTTTATTATGGACAGATACCATTCTTTGCAACACTGATACAGTCTACATGATGCCAGTGTCTTAATCACTTCCTTATTTTCCCTGAATTTCATGTGCCAACAGGTTTGGATTCAAACAGTAACAGTAACAATTTCTTGTGCATCTGCCAAAGCTCTCAAGGCATCCTCAAAATTAGGAAACACAGATTTTGAAATGGGAGTAATCAAACAGAGCTACTCTGAGAAGGACTTTACATCTTTTAAATCCTGTGGGGCTTGAGCGGTCCCACTGCAATTTCTATCAAAAACTTTCAGTTTCAGGTGATGGCCTCCTGATTCCAGAAAGACTTTCACTGTCTTTCCCTTTTGAGGTCGGGGGATGGGGATAACAGCCACCACTCGATCAGCTCTTCTCCATGGTCTTTGATCTACTCTTGTTTACCAAAACCCGAAAGTCCTCTCATAGGATTGACAGAATTACAAATTAAAGTTAAAAAACATCTTATCTGCTTCTGCATAGTGCCTACCTTCCTTATGACCTTTCCAATGGTTCCCGCTGGGTCTGCCTGCCCCTGTCTTGCTTCCTTTCTGAACAAAGAGGAGTCTAAAAATGCTTTTCTCTTTTGGCCATCTGGACACTGATCTCAACAACAAGGACTTGACTTTGTTTCCATGTCTTTTCTGCACTTAACTAAATCCATCCCATTTCTGTTACTGTATATGACATGAAGAGTTTGAGTGTGCAATGGAAGAGAATCTCATTAATAACACACAGTTCTTTTCAAGGATGCAACTGTGCTATTTCAAAGCAGAACTGAAATGAAAACACAAACAGTACAGCCTGACAAATTTAGCAGCACCCACTGCCCTCTTCAGTTGCTATTCCAGAAATATATTGTGTTGCTATCTCATCTAAGCCTTCTCAACTAATTGAGGAAGAGATGGAAGAAACTGATGCTTGGTCTTCATTGTATTGCTAACATATCCTAATTGCCTCTTGACAAGACAGAACAACATAGTTGCAGTTCACCTTTGCACAAGTCATGTGCCTTTAAGAAATAACAGAGATATCCTTGATGCAACACACAGCAAGTCTATCCCATCATGAGTTTTGGAGTCTCTCAGTGAAGCTCTTTTTTGCTATCACAATTTCCCCTAGCCTTTTATTTCCATTTCTCTTCCCTTCCCCTCTACTTTCTACAGTAGTTCCTCATTCCTCCTCCTAGCAGCTGCTGGTCACAAGTATGTGCGCTAAGAAAAGAACACCCCAGTTAAAACCACATACTGCCTAAAATTAAAGTTTCAAGATGGGTTCTATGCAGAATTTTGTGCTGTGTTACCAATTGAAGGATAATAAGAGGAAAGAGTAATTTATCTGAATCAGAAAAATCCAGTTACCAAAGCCAAAGGGATGGTCTTACAAGAAAAAAACATGTAATTCATTAACTTTCTGATGCAATCAATAAGCAACACAAACGCAGGAAAAGTGGTTTTCTTCCCTGCTCTGAATATTACCACAAAAAAAGAAGAATCATTTTTGATGAGATTTTTTTTTTTTAAGAATATTGCATATTTGGACTAGTTGCATGAGATGTACGCAATCAACTGGAATTCACTGACCATTTTTAACTTGCCAGCTGTTCCGAGACAATGAAAGAACACTACGTATACAGGACAAATGTGTCTTTCCTCTCCATGGTGTAATGCAATGGTCAAGCTCCATACAGTGGCCTAACTTTCATTCCAGTATTTCAATGAACAACCATGTAAATAGGCAAGCAGCCTACGTCAGTTGTGCTGAGCATCCTTAAACCCCAGAGACAACTGTGCATATAAATCTTCATCTCACGTATCAGGTTTCTTGTGTTCTTTATTCTGTTCACTTTGTTTCTTTATCTGCTAAATTCAAGAGAATTTTTGGTAAAAAGCAGTACATTTTCTTACTTTTGACTGTTAATCTTTCTGACAGAACAGGTCACTTCTGCAGTTTGTCCAATACTCCTGGAAATAAAGATTCCTCAGATATGTCTTATCTGTTAACTTTAAAGGAAGCAAACACAAAGCACACTTTTTTCCTATCGGAACAGGAGTTAAACCAATTTGGCCTTACATACATATGTATTTTCCTTTGAAGTTGCATATAGCTGACAGTCTAAATTAGTTGGATTAACTTAGAAAATTATTTTATTTAATTACCTTGTGTCAGGTTTTAGGTTTTCCACAGTAGAGTGGGTCTGATTTGTAGTGATAATTGATTTCTCCTTTTCACCATCACTTGCTCCATTTTCAGTTGACACAACCTCATATTCTGGAAAATCATAGTAAAGAGACATTTGCTTAAATAACAGCTCTTACTTGAGCTTCTTCGTTGCCCTCTCTTTTCTCATCTGATTTCCACTCCTACTGTCTACTGTAAGGACAACTTTTATGAACCAGTCTGGACATTAGTATTCAATTATGAGATACAGGACAACAACTCACCTCCGCCCAAAGGTACACTGGTGACAATATTCCAAACACAAAAAGTATAAGCATTCTGCAGTTTGAATAAAAAAGTATCAAAGATGAAAGTACAGTTTCTAAATGCTTAAACTTTGATTAACTTAAAATAAGATGTATATTTGTAATATTTCCAAAGGAAACTGCCCAACTAACTTGGATTGTGCACTTAGGGAAGCTGCCAGTTTAGAATGAAATAATTTTGCATAAATTTATTTCTGTCTTTTATAGAGTCTCACTATTTTCTTTTCATCTCACTGGGATTTATCATCAAGTGCAAGCCATGCTTTGATCAGGGAATTAACAACAGATGTTTGGGAAGAAGATACCCCTTCGGTCATAGCCCTGTCCAAGATATAGTCTCTCTCTGGCAGGCATCCTCTGCCACAATTCATAACAACCTCATCTAATGAAGGCACTGAGTACATTGCAAATTTTAGTCTCCTTACAAAGAAATTCACAAGCCCCCAGACCCTTCCTAAAACCTGTCTGTAATACCAAGTGCAGCTTTGCTAATTGTAAGCTTGCAAAGATGAGAGTTTTCAAAGAAAATTTGCAATGAGCATTTAGACCTACAGCACAATGAATAAAGCAGATATTATACTGTGAGGACAAAGAGAGAGACCACCTATCAACAACTACAAAACTTCTAGAAAACCACTTTATTTCCTGGTTGCTTTTTTTTTCCTAATGATACTATTAATTTCAAGTTCTTAAGAAAATGCTAGCAAGATGTAGGACTTTTTTTTTTTCTATATTTTTTAGTTCTCAATACAAGGAGACCCATTTGTTGTCAACACAGAAAGATAAAACACCTGCAATGGGATTCAGTGTTAAAAAGGAAAAAAACTCTCGTAATTGTTGCTGGACTCTCATATCCTAACTCCTAGTAAACACAGGAGATGTCTATGTAAATGAACATACACACACAAATTAACCCGATTTTGACCTTAATTGTGCTTCTTTCCTACTCTTCTATGCCATCAAGACAGCCGTCAAAACTGCTGGGGTAAATTATGTGAGACAAGGCAATTAAATGGAGCAGCCCTTAAAAATTATATTCCAAAATTCCAGACTTCTTAACTATGGCAATTCAGTTTGAGCTATTATACACATGTATGCACATGTGAAATTCAGATTAATAGTTTCAATATAGTTCAATATAGTTTCCATAATAGTTTCAAAAAGGACCTCTACACAGCATCTTTTTATCTTTAGCTTGTAATAGACTCAGTTATTTAGAGCAAATACAGATCAACATTAAACTCTAAAGTAAGTTTAAAAGTATGTCAGAAAATCAGCATGAAGGAAGGAATTACTGCTGATACGTAAGATTTCAAAATTTCCGTGTTCAGAAGTCCTCTCCCACAACAGTCACCCATGAACAGCAAAAGACCATCCACTGCCTTTTAAAAACAAACTTATGAACCTGCAGGAATGGGGTCTCAGATGGGAGAAAGGGGGAATAATTACGTAGAAGCGGGACCCCAATGAAATGCCAAAGCCATTAGCATTGATAGTATGTAATTGTGTAAAACATATCTGTGTTTTCTCTGTGCGTTTCCTTTTTGGAAGCAAAAACCTTTTCCTATACAGTCATCAAGGGCTGAGTGAACCATGGAGAAAAAAAATACAGAACCCCCCTTATTTACCCTAATTAAGTCTTATTACAGAGATTATGTTTATTGGGAAGCACGGTGGATATCCACTGCCTTAGGTACCTCCAGATAGAGAATGAGTAGGTTGCTTGACAGGAATTCAATTTTTTTGCCTTCTGCCAGTCCCAAGTCTTTGGGATTTGAACTTTTTAATTCATTCAAGTTGGAAAAGAAAACACACCACCTGTGAATGGGCATGCAGACGTGCGCATCTGCGCACACACACACACACACACACACACAAGAACTACTGAGCACATCCAGTGCCTGCGTGTTACTCAGTGCACAAGACAACAAACTGCCCTACATTTCTGTGGCAACACAACAGGAGTAGCGGAGCACCAGCAAAATGGTCTTGGTTGCTGACATTTGCAGCCTTAACGAAAACAAGGAGGTAAGCTGGATCGCTGTTTTGGTTATTATTTGTCAGACGTTTCCATTACTGAAGTCAATTTTGTTTTTAGGACTACCCAGTATGATGAAACCACTCGTGCACAGCTAAAAGTCAAGTAAGTAACCTTTTAAAAAAAAGGGCTCAAAAAAATACGTTTTCTGTTGCCACAGTTCTATCTGAAACAGTGCATTAAAAAAGAGATGTGATGGCTGAATCAGATGATTGAAAAAACATGCAAAAACTACAAAAATAAAAAGAGATGACAGAAAACTTGATTTAAGTCTGTCTAAACAAGTAATGTCACACTGGTGCCAGTATGAAGTAATCACTGTTTTCAAAAAATGGGATTCAATGCCTTCTCTTGAATTCAGAAAGTGTCCTTGGATAAGTCATTAACTGAGTAATTTTTTGAAGTTAAGATGATGGAGACAAGCTCAATGAGAGTATTTGTAAGCCACAGAGTTTAAACATTTTGTATCACACATTGAAGTTAAAAAGAATGAAGACTATGGGAAAACTGCTACATCTAGATAGAAATACAGATAGATCAAAAACTAAAGTTTCTCTCAGTGAAGCCAAATGTGTATTAGTCACCTGTTCTGCAGAAGGTTTTAACCTTCTTTTATGGAATGGGGAAGGGTACGCCAGGTGTCTCAATTATCACAGAATAGCCTTATAGAAGAGAAGAAACTTCATGGAAAGTTAACTTTGCAAATGGGTATTACAACTGAACAGAGTAAGGGTTTCCATGTAAAGTCTCAGAAAAACAGTGAGTATTGCTTGCTCTATATTTCACAAGATGCATTGAAAAAGGAAGGAAATACTACCAGAAGGCAATTAGACCTCGCTGTCATCATTAGATGATGTGGGCTGACAGTTTTAGCAGCTATAGTGGAAATGGTTTTATATTTTTGCAAGACAAATGGTTGTGCTGCAGTGGGTTCATTAACATACTCAAGAAAAACAGCAGGTCTACTTCCAAGAAAACATGCAGACTAAATGACTATCTGATCTAATCAAGCAAAGGACTGGTCTGCGGAGGGGGCCTCCAAATAGCAACAGCAACAAAAAGGCTTTTCCCAGAAGAAAAAGCATTGCAGAACTGCTGTGAGTCAGGAGTGTTCACAGAGAGCCTATCCTCAGCCTAATTCTAAGGTTAGCAAAAAGCTCACATTTCCTTGTCTTCCAAGATGAAGCACATTGTGTAAGGCAAGGCAGGTAATCATTCTTCTCTCTTGTTGGTACTTTTCATTAGCCTACAGTCTCTTTTTATTTCGCTTTTAATCCAGCAGAAGGGATAACTTTCTTATTTCCCAGAAGAAAAAATGCAGGCTAATTTTTGTTTTGAGTGTCTCTTTGGTTTTGCATTTATTATTTTTTCAAAATGATGGAGAGAGCAAGAAAGAATAGAGGCTAAACCTAGTAATATTTTCTAAAAAACCAAGGAAGGACTAATCTGGGGAAGAGTGGCCTTGCTTGTGACAGTCACCTAATTCTACCCTTGCACTGAAATCTCTCATGACATGCATATACAACAATATCTGAAAACATCCCACTTACATGCTAAAGTTAATGGCTAATGATCAAGTCTTAGTCCTCACTAGTCTTATCTGTTCTACTAACTTGTAATGCAACACAGCCGAACCTGTTTTGTCATGGCTGTGATGAGCCAGTGATTTTGCAAATCAAAGCTTTATGTCCATGGTAATGTCCTGACATTACAGAAGAACTATAATTTTCAGTTGATAATTAATTTAAATGTTCAATTTTGGTAAGCTTGTGTTGATATACAGAAGATGACAGAAAAATTATGAATGGTCGTCTTGCGTGCTTACCTGTCTATATAATGATTCCTGCATGACTCACAAGGATTTATTCTCAATACAAACCCCTTTCTTTGGAAATTAAAAAATCAAACATTCTTTTAACACAGAGAACTTGGTGACCCTATGGTGGGTACAGCAAGTATTGTGTTGGCAGAGTTCTACTGACTTACTAGATGGATGTAAGGTTTCATTTTTTCTGTCCCACTAATCAACAACACCCTCACATCAAGAAAGATGCCCACATTATATTTATGCAACTATATAGCATGTGACTACTATCACATTGCTGGAACTTCTTGACTAGGTCTTACCAGATCCTGTACACAGAGAAGCCAGGAATTAAGAGAAGACACAGAGTCATACTTAAGTATATTTTTTTGTCATCACTGACACCAAAACTATATAGTTGTGTAGTTGTTGCTAACCTAGTAGAATTTTCTTATCCACACTGGAGTTGACAGTAGCACAAAAAAATCCCCAAACACTGGGGTGTAAGACTCCCTTGTGATTAAAGTATTTTTTAAATGGCATAAAACCACTGTGAAAGTAAAAATAAGCTGGAAATACTGTATTCTGAAACAACGAAGGAAGGAAATCAAACTAACCAGTAACAGTGTCATTGTCTGGTTTTTCCCAGTCCAGTATGACGAAAGTTGGACAGCCCTCAACAGTCACCACTGTGAGGTTGGTTGGAGGATTTTGTGGAGGACGAGTAGGTTCTTCCTTGCTGCCAGCTTCTTCTTCAGGAAAATGTTCAAGAGAGCTTGTGATAGAGCATGGCACATCATCATCTTTCTTCATGTACTTGACATGAGGTGCTAAGAGTGATAGGAAAGAGCTGTTATTATAGAGTGCTTTTACAAAATGTCAGTGCCGTTCCACATACTGCACAACTTCCATCCCAGGGCTCCAAGTAAAAATCTGCACAACAGTCAAAGTTAAACATAAATGTTTAGGAATAAAAACCTTATATTCAATATTAAGCTGCTTGCTGGTTTTTTAGTTGTAGACCTGGAACCTACACTGCTTTCACACCCTTCCCACTGGCACCACTGATGAAATACCACTCTGAAGGGATGAAATACCACTCTGAAGGTAATAGTGGGTGATATGCACTGTTTGAAAGAATTAACTTCTGTCACAAAATATGACAATTTTTAGTCCTTCTACAGTAAAATGACACTACAACTCTGTAGCTTTTGAGCGCTATGCTAATACAAAGAGCTAAAGCCCACCACCACTTTATTCCACTAGAAAGAGTAACAAGTTTAGTCCATAGTCACTCTATCATTAAACTTGCAGTTTATAAAGTGACTGTCAAAATCTTAACCATTGTCAGTGGTACAGGACCAAACCTTGAAACATACCTTCTGAGGCAAACATCTCGTACTCTGCATCAACATAGGAAAAGAAGACTACTGAAGACAAATACATTAGTTCTAAAATTAAAACTTCTTTTGGATGTAAACAATAACCTCTTGCAAGAAAGACGGTGTCTTTAGAAATGTAATATCCCTTAACCAGACCAAGAAAAAAACCTGAAAAATCTTTTGGTACAAAAGCACTTCCTGTCATCTGACTTTGCTAAACTCTCCAGATTACTGCAACAGCAATAACTTGACTATCACCTAGTCTAATGTATGTTACCATATTACTAGACTATTTGAACGTGCACAGTCTCTAATGACAGATGTGGCATGTATCATGGGCAGATATCCCTTATGGTAAGGTGCACTGGTATTGGGGGCAATACCTCCACAGTTATGCTTGCAAGCCTATAGGAAGATTTTCGTTTGGTTTGGTAGAATGTGAACAGTGTGCAGTTGTACTACTGCTGACATACAGGAAGAGTCACAACACGTTTGTGGGCAAGACTGTAAACTAGGAGGTGGTAGCTGGGAAGAAAGTAGAAGAGAAGTAAAATTTAGTCAAGAATATGCTGATGGTCTGCACTACAGTTCTTTCATCTGACACTAAAGTGAAACAGTATCAAATGAAATTTTGGCCTTCAAATAACCAAACAAGATAATTTTGATGCAAGATAAGGTCAGTCTTCATATATTCCCCCAAATAAAAATACCATACCTATTAAAATCCTACCTTGGTACCTTGGTTTTCCTGAAGAATCTGTTTCTGATGTAGGACTTGAGCTGAAGATGGTTGCATCAACTGTGGGAGACAGAGTTATAATTTAATTTGCAATAAATAGGAGGTCTCCGTGTTAGAACTGCAGCATTTCACAGTTCATTTGGCATTTTGAGTCATGGTAGACGTTTGCTGCCAGATCTGTCTTTCCCTTTTAAGGACTCCACTTTGGCTGTGATGATAAGTAAACCCCATATGTACCTGCTAGTATAAAGACAGGCATAATCAAAATGACAGAGTTCATGACAGTTGCTGGATTCAGTTCATGCAATATATGCAAAATGCTCTCTAGACCGTTTACGAAGTATCTTTTTGCATTGTACTGGCTGTTTAGCTTGGAGCTTGTTTCATGTTTATAGAATATATAGCACTATTATGTCGGCACATGGACTTCTCTAAAAATAGCGTCAAGGAAATCACAAATTCTGTTTCCAGAGAGTGTACAAGTTCCACAAATTTGAAGGAAATTGAAGGCAAACATGCTGGTGAACAGAAATTGCTAGAGCATGATGTCAGGATTCATGACAACAATATTGTGTTAAATAGCCCTACAGTGAACAGAATCTTCTCTCAGATGCAAATACAACAATGCACCTCAATGGACAAAACACAACATATTCACAACAAGCATTTTTTAATAAATCTAGCATCCAGCTTCCTTTACTGAGCACTAAGGGCCACAGAGAGTTCATGATCATTATAAGGAGATAGGAATTTCAGTGTTTCTGTAAGTCCAGGAAAATTAGAAACAGCATAATCCATGACAATATACCTAGAGCTGCATATTTTGGCTTAAAAATTAATTCTAGTCACATCCTCCTCCAAACTATTCCTGTATGGCCACTTTGAGGAGATTAAGGTATGAACTTGTAGTTAACTCCCAATTTTATAAAAGAGCAAATTACCAACTATCCACTATGATTACCCTATCACAACTTTTCCTGCCTAAATGGTTGCAGCTTCATCAGATAGCTAGAAGGATATCACAACCGTTTTGAGCAATATCAGTCACTGGCAGACAATAATTTACATTTATGTCCCATGTAAAAAGAAACATTGAGGAAAAGAAGTACCTTATCTACTCCCTTCACAGATTTAAAGTAGCCACTGAATAGCATTGAAAGCCTACTAAGCATGTACTGATTTCTAGGAAGATGGAAGGGCCATCATGTTCTCATTTACCAAGCTGTGTATCAGAAGACAGACAGATGAATTCAGAAAAGTTGCAAAGTGGCATAAAGAAAACCAGAATCACCCCAGACAGAATACTTCTTATATTAAATATACAGTGCATCAATACAGTTTAGGGAAGGGAAGCAAAAGGAAA
>VXBO01008896.1:113230-129609 GCA_013400135.1 Rhinoptilus africanus
CACACCCCACCCCACCCCCGGCTCCCCGAACTGTCTGTAACATACTTACCATAATACTCTGGAGTTGCAAAAGCTGTTGGAGTCTTATATGATGTTCCTGTCCTCACAGGTGTTGTTGGTCCAGCAGGTTTAGCTATAATGACAGAAGGAGGCACTTGTGGCAACAAGGCATTCACTGTCTAAAAGAGTGAAACAGCTTTCTGATTTTCTAACAGAATTCATATCTGTGAAAAGTGCTTCATGAAAAAAGTGCTTTAATTCAAACATTCCCTCAAAACTTGCACAACTGCTTCCAGTTGGATTTAGGAAAGTTCCAAGTTGTCCTTATTACCAATATAACCTATTCCTGAAAACCAGTAAGAACATTTTTTGCTAGTTGGAAATTGTCTTGGAGGACTTCAGTCAACGAGAATATGACCTGGTTTAATGCAGAGAATCATCCTACACAGACTGGTAAAAGGGTGCAAACCAACCAGCATCAGCGTTTCTATTTCTCAAATAAAAGACCACATTTCTCCATGAGTGGTAAGACAGAATAACTGAACTCAGCTACTGAAGTTTGGATTCTTCCTTCAAATATAGGTAAAGTCCTTTCATTTCTACTCTCAACAGCACATGTATTAGCAAGACTAGGGTTGGAACATGTATAACAATAACCATGGAGTCCTTAACTATGGCCTGCATTAAGAGTTGAACCACAGAACAGTACTGGAGCTTCCACAAAATGAAATTAAGGTGCACTTCAAATGAAGGTAAGAAAAATATAACCAAGTGCAACATTTATAACATTACATGACCCCAGCAAAAAAGCTTTCTTTCGGAACTGATCTATTCTTTAGTAGGTACCGTAAGTTTGGTCAGAAACTCATTGATAGCGGCAATATTATCTCCCATAATTAAATAGGTATTTTAAAAATTAGTTCAGACTCTGCGACATTTCTTTAACTCCTCAGCTCTTATCACCTAATAAAGAAAACAAGGTTGTAAGAGGCAAAAAATCCATGGTAAAAGATGTCTTGATTGTTTTCAAGGTAGCTGCAAAAGACAAGAACTACATTCGCAAAACATGCAGATACTCCCAGATAACGACTGCATGTGAAATCTCAACCCCCCAAAAGTCAAGAACTACATAATGTAGTTACATCTCCTGCATATATGACACAGAAAAACATGGTGACTGAAGGCAGACTTCTGGTGAACCAAGTTTAAAAAACACAAAAATCCCCACCTTCCATTAATTTCCTTGATAAAGTGGAAATCTATTATGATTCTCATAATAAAGACTCTCTCCCTACTTGCCACTAATTGCCTTAATAAAACAAAAATTTATTAAGATTCTCACTAGAGTCCAGTTTCACACAGGTTCTGGAACTCACTTGTTTCCTTTTCTTCCATTGAGGAGACTTTTAATGTCTGCATAGAAACCTTCCCATAATACTCATCCAGTGGATGAGTAAGAAAGAAAGACGCAAGTAAGGAATTAATCACAGTGTTAATGAGAAAGAGAAACAGGGCAGAATTATGAAAGGGAAAATCCAAGAAGAACATTGAGGCAAATTTTTCCTGTTAGTACTGTGGAACAGTCTCTCCAGGGAACAAGAAGAAACTCAATTATAAAGTTTAAAACTAAGCTGGATAAAACACTAGGAAACACAGAAAAAGGAAAACTTGCTACTGGCTTCACAAGGAAGAACCAGATCATCTAACCAATTTATTCCATCTTGAATGCCTATGAAGGTATAGTAACCGCTGACTACCACGTAACCTGGCCTCTAGTGTATGGAAAACCGGTGATATTTCAAAACACTGGTAAATTAATTAGACACTTAATGGAGAAAATTAGCATAGACCCCATTACAAGGAAAAGAAAATGTATCAGGTCAACATTTTTTCATGCTACAGCTTAAGACTGACAATGTCTTATGTTCTGTTGTAGCTATTACTAAGGAAACATCACCGATCAACAGCAAGTACAGACATAACATTTCAGTCTTGGCTCTGCTATTGAGTAAAGACATAGCTTGTTTCATCCAGCTTGGAGATTCTTGCTTCTAGTCTACCGCACAAAATACAAAAAAATTATTTAGGTCTTTGGTGCCTTAATAGCACACAAAGCCCCAGATGAAACAAATCAAAAAAAAAAAAAGACAACAGGAAATATGGCAGAGCCAAGACCTTTATATTTACAGTGAACTACAGAGAGTAACATGAAGAGGGAAGCATTTCTCTTGATGCTAAGCATAATGAGGTGATAGTTTCTACCTGCAGTAACGTTAGCCTAAGGATCCCTATATAGAATCTACAGACAAAACATATGTAAGGATACTGAATATCAGCTTCAGGATAAAATGAAAATAAAATAGGAAATGTGAAAGTTTCTGTGTACTCTTATACTGATACTGAGAAGCAGAAATACCGTAGCACGGGAACAAAGCTAAACTCTTTGTACACAAAATAACCCAGGCTGCTCTGCCTCCTAGCACAGTTAGTTTTCTGGGTGTCAACTAGCTCGTTGTTTGCAGTGGTTAATGGATATGCCATATACATGGGACACAATTTCATCACAAATAGCCAGTTGGGAGTATGCACTGAACCATAATATTACGTATCTCCCATCTGACACGTTCATTAAGTAACTGCAAATGCTATTAGTAGACATGAAATATTCTTAAGGTTGATCTTAAAGCATGACTTGCATTACACTATTTTGCTTTCAGCTCCCTTCCTAGGGATGATTTTCACATAACTAGGTTAGCAAAATAGGAAAACAAAAAGAAAACAGTTTATGTATGAAGACAAAAGATGTATGTATGTTCCAGAAGACTAGTTTCTAGATATATCACGGATTAAAGAAAAAGAATCTATACTATAAAATTCCCCTATACCCTGCTAGTCAGTTCAGTATTATCTCACACATACTAAAATATTTATGCTGAAAAGACTGAGATACCTGGACTCCCTGGTTTACCAGTCACAGTGTTTGGAGGCAGAGGCTTTCTTCGCATCTGTGTAGGCTTGACAGGAGGTAGAGGAGGATGCTGAGGGCCAGGTGACGTAGTTACTGAATGACATTACAAGACAGTGTTATTGATTATTTAACATCAAATACCATAAAATCAGAAACCCATTACAAGTTATATTCTGACTTCTCAAACAATGTTTCACGTCTGATTTAATATCAAAAGCAGAGAGATGAGGTTAGGAACTGAAATGAGTTGTATTTTCATCCTTAAATTCTTTGGGAAGTGTGTGCCATGGAGTTTTAAACCAAGCTTACACTGAAAAAATGTAGCTAATTTTGGGATTTTGTACAAGCGTTTAAGTGATTCATTTTCTGTGTAGTTACTCCTTTCTGTCAATGGTAATTTTCTGGCAGCCAACAGGATACTTCATCCCACAATAAACACCACCTCAGTGTACTTGGAATCATCCTAAGTATTCTACTCAGAAAATTTCTGATCTTTTGTGCTTTCTAACTGATAAAGCTGGTCACCCTCAGCTTGAAGCAAAAGATGTAGCAAAAGGGAAATTATCATAGGGACACCTTATCCTATGCTGTAGAAAAGTGAAAAATTAAAAAAAGTCACTGTCACTTCATGTACTGACATGGCTCATTAGAAACAGTTACTGTGTTATAAGTTCTTGAAGCACTCAACTAGGTTATTTCAATGTTCAGCTCAAACCAATATTTATCGGGTAAAGTCCTTTGACAGTGAGGTCTGAAAGGAGAATCTAAGCCTTTTAATTCATACTTACAAAAATTTTTACTGTATTTTCCAGTCAATAATAAAGACTTTATTAAGCAAAGGAAAGTCAAAGGAAAAGATTTTTCTTCCACTATTCACCTTTGCACTTCTTTCCTTAAGAAAAAAACAGGAGATATGTGCAACACATTTATATAACAAAAGACTTTTTGTACCTAACCAGAAAATCCTCAAGAGCAGTATAATTCTTACAATGCTGCCAATGTCAACAAATATGCAAGTTGCCTGATACTGAGTTACTGGCTACACAGAGTACCTCAGGCCCTACATATCTGACCTTAGTTTACCCTATAAATAGAGTGACTGTGGGCGAGAAGGGAGCAGATCCAAAGACTCATTTGGGAGAGCCTTTTAGCCGTTTTAGAAATAATTACAATATACAAACAGGAACATCTCCATCTTTCTCTGTTCCCCTTTCCTTTGGACTTTGGCGGTCATTTGTAAAACACTTTTTTTTTTTTTAAATCCCCCAGATCAAGACAGGAGATAATGCTCTATCGAGTTTAGGAAGATGTAATGGTTTTGAAAATAACATTTGTAGGTCTCATATTCATTCTTCATCCCTAGTTGGAGATGACAAAAATATGCATAAAGACTTGAAAAGGGATAACAAATTTTTGTAGATATAAGTCATCATACCCTAGATACTACTACATGGTAGTATCCATGATTAATTTTCCCCTGCCCATATTTAGGACATGGGATTATCTGAGATAGTTATGGTTTAAAACCATGGATATATTGCCTTGTCAGTGGTTTCTATCATATATTCTGAACAACAGAACCACAAGTTACATGCAGACAAAACATCACATTCAGTGGACTGTGTCACAGTTGAATCTACTATACTGTACTCTGGAAAAAAACCCAATCCTCCCCTCCCCTTCTGCCTCTTCCACAATGATTGAGGCGATGGTCTATGATGCTACCAAATCTAAGTGTAGAGGCTGAGCTTGTAAACTAGGACACACAACAGAATTTAGAGATTTTGTGATAGTGTAGATTCTTGCAATGACAGTGTCATGGTGAACTATTAGGATTTATTTAATCTCAGAGGTTCTTCGTAGACAGGAAATTTATTTCCCTGACTGCCACTTTTCATGGAAAAGGAGAGCATGCAGCCTCTTATCACATCAAGCTTAATTCTTATGTGGTGCAACTTATTTTTTTCATTTCTGGTAAATAGCCTAAATGTAAACATTTTCAGTTAAAACATACTAAGTTTGCAGAAAAAGTAAATGCCTTTAAAGGGAAAGTCAAATACTGGGCAACTTATAGCAATACTTGATTAATCAGCCTCACCTCTTTACATAGTAAGATCATGGAACAGATCCTCCTGGAAGCTATGTCAAGGCATATGGATGGCAGAAATGTGATCAGAAACAGCCAACATGACTTCAAAAGGGCAAATCATGCTTGACTGATCTGTTGGCCTTCTAGGATGGAGTGACTGTGTTGGTGGATAAGGGAAAAGCAACTGATGCCATCTATCTTGACATCTGCAAGGCCTTTGACATGGTCCCACACAGCATCCTTGTCACTAAATTGGAGAGATATGAGCTTGATGGATGGACTATTCAATGGGTAAGGAACTGGCTAGACAACCCTATTTAAAGAGTTGCAGTCAATGGCTCTACGTCCAAAAGCAACAAGTGGTGTCTCGCAGGGGTCCATACTGGGACTGTACTCTTCAATATCTTTATTAATGACATACCCATTGGGACTGAGTGCACCCTCAGCCTGTTTGTGGATAACACCAAGCTGAGTCACGCAGCTGATATGCTTGAGGGAAGGGATACCATCAAGAGGGACCGTGACAGACTGGAGAAGTGGGCCAATGCAAACCTGATGAAGTTTAACAAGGCCAAATGCGAGGTCCTGCACCTGAGTTGGGGTAATCACCAGTCTCAATACAGTCTGGGTGATAAACGGATTTCGAAGAACCCTGCAGACAAAGACTTGGGGATATTGGTAGATGAAAAACTAGGTATGAGCTAGCAATGTGTGCTTGCAGCCCAGGAAGCCAATAGTACCCTGGGCTGCATCAAAAGCACCATGGCCAGCAGGTCGAAGGAGGTGTTTTTCCCCCACTACTCCACTCTCGTGAGATCTTACCTGGAATACAGCATCCAGTTCTGGGGTCCCCAGTATAAGAAAGACACGGACCTCTTAAAGCAGACCCAGAGAAGGGCCACCAAAATGATCAGAGGGCTGGAACATCTTTCCTATGAAGACTGGGAGAGTTGGGATTGCTCAGCCTGGAGAAGGTTCCAGGGAGACCTTATTGTGGCCTTACAGTACTGAAAGGGGTCTTATAAGAAAAATGGAGAGAGACTTTTTACTGGACCTGTATTGATAGGACAAGGGATAACAGTTTTAAACTAAAAGAGGGTATATTTAGATTATATATATGGAAGAAATTTTTTACCGTTAGGGTGGTGACACACAGGAACACGTTGCTCAGAGAAGCTGTGGATGCCCCATCCCTTTAGGTGTTCAAATTCACATTGGATGAGGCTTTGAGCCACCTGATCTAGTGAAAGATATTCCTGCCCATGGCTGGGGGGAAAGGGAGTGGAACTAGATGATCTTTAAGGTTCCTTCCAACCCAAACCGTTCTCTGATTCTATAATTCTGAATTTTTACATACATAGTAAGGCCTCACGAAGAGAGCTGAGATCACATAAGTATACAAGAAAATTACAAAACAGAAGTAGCTAATTTCATAACCATACCCAACTGTCTCTTATGATTACAGTTCAAGGTATTGGCTTACTTCAAATTTCTAAAAGCTTAACTTTAAGCATCTAACGTCATAATATGAGTAAAAGCAGATGCAGATGGTCCTTCAAATTTATGTGCATAACAAAAACTTCCAGCCTTTGCAAATCGCAGGCTGGATTTACTAAAATACACACCACTGCCTGACAATCAGTAACAAAAAATGCAGAGAGCAACCTTGTTTGCAGTTTTCAGTCTGCATTCAGCTACCAGTAATCACACTGTACTTAATCTTTGCAAAGTACAATCTTCAGATTGAATAAACTTTAAAAAGATGAAACATTAGAACTCAGCTGTCAAGATAGGCTCTTGTCTTTCTGTAGGTAAATTAGGTGCAAATGAAATTCAGCAGGGATTAGGAGCAAATAGCAGTTTATAAATTAGTGAGAGGCCTATCTTTGTGTTTTTAATTCTCAACATGTTTTCAAAGGAAAATCTAACTAAAAAGGGCAGCTGCAGCTCAAAAGCAAATCAAAGGGCAAAACCAAAATGATTTTATTTTCAGTCGGTTTTGCCAGTAAAAAAGCACAGCTAAAACAAGCTCTACTCTTGGTTATGCCAATAAAACAAAGACATTTGTGCATATACATCTGGCATACAAACACACTATATACCACAACTTTTCAGTTGAAACAAAAAATTTCTAAGAAGTTGACTATGAAAAAGTGAAATACAAAAAGCCTATTTTTGAAGTCTTACTTGGGTTTTTTCGTAAAAAATATTTTGATTACAAGGAAAATACGATTGAAGAACTTGCAAGAAAAGTAAAACTGGTATAGCACATGTTAAAAACCTGTAACCTTATTTACTTCACCTTGCTATTTTGCTTCAAGCCTAACATTCTAATTTTCCTAACAATCCTAGTATTCAACAAAACATTCTCATAAGTGGGAGGACAGTTTGGTTATGCATTCCCTCTGTTCTCCTTTGCTATGTAGAAATTATTAGTATGAAAACAAAATAGTGCTTACAGTATTGTGGCTGTTTGATCATAAGGGTACAGCACTGGTGGTAGCAATTTTTAATATATGGTATATGTTAGTGACTAAGTAGTGACAATGAAATATTCTTATTTTTATCACTTTTCATAGTATCCTGAAACCAAGAAACCTGCATTGATGAGGTTGACTAAGAATTATTTCCTCTTCTGCAGTGGAGGGGTTTTACTTGTGTAGGAAAGGCAGTGTTTTTATTGTTCATAACTGTTAAAAATTGCTATGTTGTCTTCTTTTATTAACCTTACCAGAAAATGGCTTTTCCCAGGTATCACTATATTCCCAAGATTTTTCCACATCCATGCCAATTTGTCCGTCAATATCCTCAGGTGTGTATACTTCCTCTGTGAAACAAAAGGAAAATTTAAAAGTACCTATAGTGCAGTACCAAGTCATGGAATACTTTTATGTTACGGTAGTGCCCAGTGACAGGACAAGAGGGAATGGGCACAAACTTGAGCACAGGAAGTTCCACCTAAACATGAGGAGGGACTTCTTTACCTTAAGGGTGGCAGAGCCCTGGCACAGGCTGCCCAGGGAGGTGGTGGAGTCTCCGTCTCTGGAGACATTCCAAACCCACCTGGATGGGTTCCTGTGCAACCTGCTCTAAGGTGGCCCTGCTCTGGCAGGGGGGTTGGACTGGATGATCTCCAGAGGTCCCTTCAACCCTATGATTCTGTGATTCTATGTTGTGTATGTTCAAACTGTAGCTAACATTAAGTGCAAAACTGACATATGTGGCCCATCTATATTCTTACTGATAACTTGGTGATACCTATTATCTTCCTATTCAAGTAAATAGAAAATGGTCTTGGTCTAGAAGATTCTGCAATTTAATTTTAAACATTATTTGAAAAAAGTGTATTTGGAAAGAGAGAATTAGTAAGATTAAGAAATAACAGATGAGTTAAACCAAGATGATATGTGAAAAGATGAGTACAGAGAACATTTTAATTTTTCAGTATACAGAATAAAACATCATTGATTCTTGCAAACAGCAATGTTCTCCTCCTTCCCAAAAATAAGATCTTCAGTTATCCTCCACATTGAATGGCTAGAGCAATTCTGAAACAAACATATAATGTATTTGGAGTACTGAAGGCAAAGTGTATATAAAATTCAGTTTGCACATAAAATAAAGTCCTACTTATAAATTATATAAACATATTTTTAAAAAAAGCCCTGAAGTAAATGACATTCAAGAGATCAACACAACTACTTCTGGTACAGAACAAGTGTTTCACATGCTGATATTTAAATGGCAGCCAGACTTAAATTTATATGCTTTCCCTATATAAAATGAGTATATATACTTTATAAAAACTCTATATATGGTAGAGTGAGAAAATGCATTGCAATTTCATCATGTTTGTGAAAACAAACATAAAACCTCACTCTTTCTCCTGAGATAAGAAAAAACCCTTGAAAGTTAACACATTAAAAAACCCAAAAAACCTCAAAATCAATTTAATCAAATTTCAAGCCTATTCCAACATGTTCTAAATATTTAAAACAGAGTCTTTACAGATTTATAATCTGTAACTCAGCTTGTTTTGAGATTAAACTAGTATTTCAACAGCATGAAGCAGATAATTTTCAATTATTTTACTATTTGGCCATTCTTGCTAGGCATAGTTTAGGAATCCACAGTCGTGGTGCTACACTCAAAATAAGATTAAACAGAAACTCTACACTCTTTAAAAGTGCAACTGAGTCTCAGTACTCCTCACAGGGGAAAATAATAGTATGGAAACATTAAATTATTTACTTAAGATTAAATAATCAGACTTGTAGTAAACTGGGAACAGGATGCAGGTCACCTGGTCCCTGCAACCAAAATTTCTAAACACATTGTGTGGTTTTATATAACTGCAATTTTGTCTTTAGGCAACTAAAGTGGTTAATTAGATCTTCAGATAAACAAAGCACCAGAGTGCTAATCAATGTTTCACGTGACTGGTGTTCAAGGAAGAAGATAGAAGAGAAGACCAGCACCAGCTTAAAAAGAAAAATAATCTTGTACACCACAGGTTATAGTCAGAGTATGTTTAGTTTCTTACCTTCATCTTACAATAAACGCACCAACAAAATGTAGTAGAACATTGACTAAATGACAGTAAATCACTCAAGTAACCATTACAAGTCTAATTTAGTTTTGCATCATACAAAAAAAGTCCACCTCTACCCTAACAATCTAATTTAGAACCACAGTCTTCTCTGAGTTGTATCAGCTGGGAAACCACAAAATATCATATACATTCTAGGTGGAAGAATTAAATTTTTTTTTTCAGAAACTTGTACCATTGCCCTGCCATTAGTAAAGTAGTAATGAAAAATAAGTCAGATTTTCAGGGAAAAAGCTGATCAAACCACAACACTTCCCCACTGACAAAATCTCCTTTTTGAATGTTTCGGTGCACTTTAAAGTTACATAAAAGTTTGTGTTTTCACACAAGGTACCTGCACTATCAAACAACTTGCTATATTTGTCAGAGCATTTGCCTTATGCTAGCCAATGTAAGCTGCTTATTATAAGCATTTCCAAACTTTTAATAAAATTGAGAATAGATGTATTACTTGCACATGTGTTTGTGTCTTCTTTTACCTCTATCTTTTTCCTGGAAATACTCATGGGTTCTGGAAAACCTTAAAACTAACCACTGCATCCTTAATAGCAGGAATACCATTAGAAAGGTAGATCAATTTTAGTGAAAAACTGGAATTAAGTGCCCTTGATAAAACGAACTGAAATACCTTAATACTTGAGTTCCTTTATAACTTGGCTATACACCCACAGTTTCAAAAATAAAAATAAAATAAACCACAAAGTTAATGGCAGTTATAATGAAAACCAACTATCTCTCTCTTTCACAAGGGAAATGGAAATGTTGCTCAAAGTTTGTTTGCCGAAGGTTGTCTGGAAGCTTAATAGATCAGGAAGAGTTTTCAATGGTTAGAATTAAATTCAAAGAATAACTGAGTAAGATAAGTCACATACACTAAGCAAAATACAAAAAGCCATCTCAGTAAAACAAAATTCTAGAGAAAATGGCTAAATCATGGTAGAAACTAAAAGGAATGTTAGTCAGGAGGAGGCAATCCCTGCCTCTTTCCCACAGTCAAGTTTACCATCTGGCACTACAGCTAGCCAGGAGGCTGAAAATCCTGCCAGGAAACCAGCCACAATCCCATGTGCTGCCGCTGGAAAAAACAAATTCCACTGCCTATCATCTGGGCCCTGCCGCTGCCAAGCACACTGCACGGAGTGAAACATCTTTGCACTGATGCTAAGGAGTAGTACAGTCAGGAAGAAGAACTGGAGTACATTCAAGAGCATTGCCAGCTCAGCAAGGAATCAGAAGATGGCCTTCAAACAACAGTGTGTCTGTGGCTCTTCAGTAAATGCGTTCTTCAGAGAAAGAAAAAATGATGTCATGACTAAAGGTAAGCCTGAAAACATGTTGTTCCTTGCAGTCCAATTAAGGATTCCGATCAGCTTAGATCAGAAATTAAGGATTCTGATAAGCTAGCCACAGAAAATAATATATCATTTTCATAAGGGAAGAAATAAACTTTTCCACTCCCCCAAATCATCCAGATATCTTAAAATGTTACCATTTCTATAAGATATCACCTACTGAAAAAGAAATTTTTGTCTTTGCACAGCTGGTAAGATCTAGCATTCCAGGTTAGTAGAGCTCTCCTAAGTCTCTTTTGCAGACGTAGGACTTCTGTTTGCAGTGTGTAATTGCACATTAGTTCAGAGAGATATAGAAGATTTCTTTAATTGATTGCCTGAACTCTCTTGTTGTGCAAAATGATTTTTGTGAGCACAGACATCCTTGTAGGCTCAGACACTTGTATTTGCCACAATACTATAACATACCTGCTTTACAGAAGACTTGGGATTTCACTTATTTATCATCAAGGAAAGTATCAAAAAGTTGTGAAAAGCTGTCGTACTCTCTCAACATGTCATGAACATACAAAATTCATTGGGTATTTCTCTACACTTTGGAGAAGAAAAGTGCAGACTCACAGGAAGATATCAATGAGTTGGTATCTCAGCAGGGTTGGAGTACAAAGAAATAGACAGTAGATAATAAATGACAGCTCTTCCTTAGTACTTTGGACACTATGTTTAACATAAAGGCCACACTTGGCAGGATACAAAATCTAAGTAACAGACATCTTCAGGACATTTCTTTAACTCAGAGAAAAAAGACTTATGTAACTGAGCAAAGGAAAATATTATTAGATGTATACTTTTCCAGAATTCTAAAAGAAGGTACTTATTTGCCTGTGAGTACACATAGCATGCACAGCAAACTGTTAGTCCTGAGACAATTTTTAACGTCATCTACCACAATGAAGCTCTAGTTCTTCCTGGCAACTGGAAAACTATAACGGGCAACTATAAAGACATGGAAATAATGATAACTAGTGGGCACTCCAACAGGAGCGTTTAAAATAAGATTGCTTAACACAATACTTTAGCAGTCACCTAAAACAGCGTTAAGCACAATAAACTACATATAACAATTTACCTGTCTGTTATTATGTTTATAGGGCTGATTCACTTAGCAAGCTACCTCTGGCTACTATAGTAGGCTACTACTATATGGGAGAAGGGAAAAGCATAATATACTGTCTAACGTAATTGTGTATTTGTGCCGCATTTCATAATGTGATGTCAAAAGCCACCTACTCCTGGAGACCTGTGTGCATTCTGCCTATTATGGTAATCAGACATTAGAAAGCTCCTTATAAGCAGACTGCCAACAGAAGCAAAGAACAAAACTTTCTGACCCACAACTACTGCTGTTGGTCATTTAATACTGTCTCTGATATCCTGGAATTTGATGGGCTCACTTCATTTACCAGAAGGACTATGGAAGGTCAAAGAGCACATTTCTCCAATGAAGGTATCTGCTCTCTATGCACTACAGAAGACTATGTCATGTTCTAAAGAGCCTATTTTTTAATTCAATTTAAATATACAACCATCTCTTCTGAGGTTTCACCATTTCTGAAAAACAAGGCAGGCTTCTGAAAATTATGTACAGGAATGAGCAGCTCAAATGATACTATGGTCAACAACAGGTATTAAATTGCCAAAGATACTTTGGAAATCCTGGTACAGAGAAACATTAGACAGACAAAAAAAGGAATGTGTAGAGCAGATGGTATATTGCTCAGGTCATCCTAACCTAGGTAGCACACAGCAACGGTATGGGTCAGTAGCACTGTTAGTAGTGGGTGAACAGCCAAAAGTTTGCTTTGAATATGTGTATTATTTATTTATTTGTATTATTTATTATTTGAAATTTACATCATTGATGAAGAATCCCCAAATTCTGTATTCAAATAACCAATGGCTGTACTAAAAAACCCAATAGTATTTGTACTGACATAATAAAGTAATGCTTTATTAAATAAAAAAAAAAACGGCTTTGTTATGAGTTAGCATTGACAACATTATTTTGATTGGATGGAAAAATCAATACAATTGAAAAAGGACAAATTATTTTCCCCCCAACCAAATCATATTTTGAATAAATATTTATGTTTAGGATTGTATGTTATCTGTGTATGAAAGGATGTGTAAATCAAAGTGACAGTTCTCACCCTCCTCTATCATCCATCAACTTGGAACTTCCTTGGTACTGAAGCATTCAAGCCTGAATACTGCATAGTCTGAGTATGAGTAGGTCCAACGTGAGCACACCACATGCTTAGCTAGTAGCTAGTAAGATACCTGGCTTTAAGGCTTTGTTTCCAAGTCTTCTGACTTGGACTGGTAATTGGGTAACCCTTTTCATCAAAGTGCTTTCTAGCAATTATTCTGGGCCTATCATCTAGAAAACATAAGTTAACAATAGCCACATAATTATCTGTAAGTTTACACTGACTGAGTGTCAATATCAATTCATAATGACACTCGGGAATTATACAGCATGACCAGTAGCAGCAATTACATACAGTACTCTGAGGAATTAACTTCTATAATCAAACACAATGAAATATTTTGCAGTGCTCAAGGTGATTTGAGGAAGTCACATTCCTGTCTTTTACTGATAAGTTAAAAAACCCCCAAAACTGCAGTTCTACCTGTTGTTGGCACAATCCACTTTGGCAGTCCAGGTGCTTTTGTTCTTGCTGGTGCTAGTGTGGTTTTACTAAGAGCTGTGAGAGAGTTTAAAAAAAAAAAAAAAGAAAATGAAGAAAAAAGAAATAAAGTTCCATGAGAAGAAAACTCAACAGACTTTTATGTGATGCCAACACTTCTACATTAAAGAAGAAAAAGTAACACTTGCTGTGATGATACATACCATTTTGTTTTCTTTATTTCTGATTTGGAAAGGCTTTACCTCTAGACTGATTGATTGAAAGAAAAATACCCTTTTCCCCAGAAACACTTGAATTCCACTGAGAATACGTGAAATTAATTAGTTAATTAATCTCCTCCCCATCCCAAAATGAACAAACAATTATTACCAGGTCTGGTCTGTGATTTATCAGATGGCTTTGGTCTTGCAGAAGTGAGACGTGTTTTATGAGGTGCTAAAAGAAATAAAGTTCAGTTTAAATGCTACATGCAAAAGGAACAACAATGTAATTACACAGTATAATTTGCCAGAAAAAAGGTCCATGCACCAATGTGATACAGCAAAATGGACATATGAGAATTCTATGAGTTCCAATTCAAAATGCACGCTGAAAATGCTAGTTTCTTAGTCATCTTCAGATGACTCCATCATGCAGTCTGACCAGTTACATTCATGTTTAGGTTTAGGAAAAGATATAAAATATTTACAGCCAGTTACCCAACTGTATATGGATACAGAGTTAGCTCTGCAAGGTATCCATGGCCTTAAGACATTTAATTAGGTTCTGTAAAAAACAAACAAACAAAAAACCTCAAAGTAAAACACCAAACTGAACCCCCTCCCAAATCACATATTCAGATAAAACCACAAAACATTAAAATATTGCTGAGAAAACAACTGGAAGCATTTAAAATCAGAAGCCTTCAACCTTCTCTTATTTTCACCTTTCACTTGCCAAATAATTTTGATATATTACTTGTTACAGAATCTGTATGAATCACACTGAAAGCTGAAAGTGTAAGCAGTAGTCACTGTCATCTTGTGACAAAGGATAAACCTCTGTAACTCAAATTTTTAAATAAATAGAGTTAGCTATTTGATAGTCGAATCTATAACCATTCGCTCCACAACACTTAATCCAGCCTCTCTGAAGTGTCAGAGAAAATACTTATATGGGATGAATATATTACCCATTTTTGATATTTACATTTGGGAAAAGTTTTATGGATTTAGATTTAGTATTTTATAAGGAAAAAGGTGGAAGCCAGTTACAACTATGTTTGCAACACTATACATCTGATGATCCAATACACAGCAATAATACTGTTTTAAAGCTTCATATAATCTTTGAGCAATACTGATTAAACCTTGATTTTCAGAGCAGTGAATGAAAAACGTTTGATAAGGGGAAAAATATATTTTCAAGTTATATATTTGAAATGGTTTTAAAGGTAATAAGTAAAATCAGTATGGTTTAAGGGTCTGATAATTAAGATCTACAAACTCTCAGTACAGCAACTTAAGAAAATCCTAAAAATTACCTGTATCGAATTGTGGAATTTCAGTTGCTAGAGCAGTTTTGGACTTGGGTGAAATCTGGTACGTTTCATTGGGAACTGAAAGTAGAAATATTATTGCTTAACAAATGCAAATGATTTATTTTAAACATAAGACACCACAGTTGGAAGGGAAATTCAAACTATCTTTGTGCAGACCATAAACAAAGCGTCAGTGCTAGAAACCTGGCCGAAAATCATGCTTTTATACAGATAAAAGGTGTTTCAAGACTGGAAAGATATACATTACTAGGAAGTCGGACAAAAGAAGAAAAGATGGTCAAGTAATGCTTTCTTATATGACTCCTCAGCCTTTACATGAAGTACTTATTTCTAGAAAGAATTACATGAAAGAAAAAATGGCTAGAAAATTAAACCAGCAGCTTTTTGTACATGCACTGGAATGTGACTAACAAATGAACATGTCATAAAGATATATTAAGGTATTTCTGTTTATTAAAGTGCAAGTTTAGCCATATAGCAAAAGCAGAGAAAGTAAAGTTTTATAAAAAATAAACTGACATAATATTCTCATTACCCAAAGTCATTTTGGACCCATCAACAACATGAACTGTTATAAGGTTAATTGATCCCAGGTGTGTTGCCCTTGGAGCTACAGGAAATAAAACATTGTTCTGTGAGAAATGAAATTAAAGAAGTTGGATTTCATTAAGTATCTGTGTCGTTTGTTTCCTAAAAACCTATCTACACATCTGCTAAGACAATTTTAACAGACATGAGACAGATACATGTTCTGATTAGTCTGGATGTATTTTCATGCTGACAGCCAGACAGTGCAACTATTCTGCTAGGCCCCCACCAACTTCAGGATAAATGCCCTAAAGGTGGAGTTCTGAGAGTATTTGGTCTTATTAATTCATGCTTCCCTAAAAAATTTCTAAAAGCTTGTATTTATCTTTCAGATATTCCTCACTCACTCAAATTTGACTGAATTTAGTGAAAGATACCTAAGTTACTGGATGAAAAAGAGATTGGCAGGCAGAGACACACGCTACAGGTCTCTCTGTCTTTCAGAAATAAGGTTAAAACATGGAAGCTGAAAAGTAACCTACGTACTAGCATAAAGGGCAGTGGCTAAATAGAGCCATTTGTTTTTAACAACTTTCCCAATAGTAGTTTATTCTATACATACTTCATTATAGTGATTTAAAA
>VXBO01008902.1:0-13663 GCA_013400135.1 Rhinoptilus africanus
GTGATGATAGCATGCTAATGTTTCTGGTTGTTGTTAGACAGTTAAGGCCTCTTTTGCTTCTCATGCTGTCCCACTCTTGAGCAGACTGGGAGGGCACAAGAAGTTGAAAAAAAGGTACAGCTGGGAGAGCTGATCCCAACTGGCTGAAGTTTTATTCCAGACCATATGATGTCATGCTTAGTATATAAAGCTGGAGGAAGAAGGAAGGGGGGGGACATTTGNGGGACATTTGGAGTTACGGCATTTTTCTTCCCAAGTAACAGTTACATGTAATGGAGCCCTGCTTTCCTGGAGATGGCTGAACATCAGCCTGCCGAGGGGAAGCAATGAACGAATTTCCTGTTTTGCTTTGCTTGCATGCGTGGCTTTTGCTCTACCTATTAAACTGCCTTTATCTCAAGCCATGAGTGTTTCCTCACTTTTTCCGTTCTGATTCTCTCCCACATCTGAACTCAGGGGATTACTCCCCTGAGTTGCTTATGCAAGCGGCTGCGTGGTTCTAGCTAGGGTTAAACCACAACAGATGTAATTTGTCTGAAGAGAACTGGACAATATAAGGAATGAAGACATTCCATGCCCTCTAAATGCCGTATTAATTAGGACTTTTTCTCTCTGTAGGTCACCATGTACTTTTTTACTTTCTGGAATTCTTAGTGAGATAAGATTAATGCTGTTCTGAGTAGGAGCGTCTCTCAATGCCAGTCTTTTTCATTGAAGAAGTGCTGTCATGTACATTCAAACCATGATAATCCATTAATTACTAACTTTCTAGGCTAGAAATGCAGTTTTGTCCTTGTTTGCGAGCAATTCTCATTTGCCTTGGGTTCGATATGAAGCATTCTATGGGAAATGTCTTTATGTCTTTGCATTTACTGTTTTATGGTGGATACCTTGAGATCTTTCTGTTTCTTGGGTTTGTTTTTTTGTTGAGGTTTGTTGGTTTGTCTGTTCTGGTTGGTTTTAAAGCACCTTAATTTTTTTATTTATTTATTCACTTTGTATTATTTTTATTATTGTGCAGAGTACTTACCATGTTACTGTGTTTTCAAGACTCTTCTGTTGCTATTCTTTGTTTTCTGGAAGGCCTGATAGTATCCCTGTGAGTGTTTGTTACAAAGGGGGCTGCTGCTTCTCATGTCTTTGCTTTTGAATTGAGATTCTCAGTCCACCTGGGTGCAGGGATTGGTCTCCTATAACTACATCTAAACTCACGATGAGTCTGCTCTCAGAATTGTAACATAATGTAAAATCTGGATAGATGCTTTTAACATTTTCTAGTAAGAATCACTTGTTTGTAGCCCTGCCTCTTCTTCCTAGCGTAAAACAGGTTATTGACTAGTCCATAATCCCCAGAATGATGTCTTGAGCAGTCTCTTTGTATATTCTGAGTCTTGCAGTTCCATCCACAAACACATGGAGAAGTGGACTGAGCTTAGACCACGCTCTGTCATGCCAAGCACAGCTCCTGTAGCTTTGTTTGTCATACGTAAAGTCTTTGGGGTTCCATCTTTGTGGGTCTTCAACCAGCTCTTTTTACCTGGTTCTTTACTGACATTCGGTTGAGTAGGTTTGAACCTGGATTTGGAGACTGTGGATGCCCGTTTAGCGTTGTGGTAGCGCCAGCCACAAACCGAAGGGGGATTCGGGAAGGGCGCCGCGGTGGTAGCCGGGGGTGGTGCCCCCTCCCCTGTTGGAACCAGCGTCTCTCCTGCAGTACCATGGACAGGTCCGCCTGCCGCCGCGGCCGGGTGGGCGGGAGCGGGCCCCCTGCGCCGCCCTCGCTCCCTCTCCTGGGTGGGTTTCATGGCACAGGGCAGAGACTGGCTCCTGTGGTACACAGATCATTAGGATCTGACAGCGTGACTTGCTGTTCTCTCAGGCCAGTGCTTTCACCTTTTCCTGACTACTAAGTTTATACTTGTTTTTCTAACAATCATCTCCTTTACACATCCCAGGCTAAGTATGAAAGGATAGTCCCTGTATCCAAATCTCTGCTTGCAGAGCCTAGAACCATGAACTATAATATATTGTTTTGTAAATGCACCAAGCATTATGCCTACTACTGAGATTTAAAAAAAAAAAAAAAAAAATCCTGGTTGGCTTGTTTGTGTATCCACAATGTGAATTTATAGGCTTGGAAGTTGGACATGTGTGTTTTGTTTTGTTTGTGGTTTGTTTTTTTTTTTTAAATGCCTTAACAGTTCTTGCTAGATTATGATCGGTTTGATAGTAAGGTCTTAATCATATTGTGGGAAATAGTTGGGGTTTTTTAAATTATTTTTTTAGTGGTATATATAGAGTAATAAAATCTTTGCGTACTTGAAAAGTTGTCTTGTGTCTTTGTCGTTATAGTGGCTTGTGTAATAAAAACAAATAAAGTTGAATTAAAAGCACAGCTAATACTGTTCAATTTTGTACCTGTGCGTTTGTATTTTCATGATAAATGAAATGAGTTTGGAATATTCTGAAAAAATCTTGAAAATATTGCCTGTTTTTCTGCTTGCATGTAATACAAAATAAAAGAACCTCTACATCATTCAGTGCAACCTAGCAGAATTTGGTCAATTATCAACAAAATGTGCTGTCTTAATGTGGGAAGACTTTGTAAGTTACCTTTAAAACAAGCCTGTTTAAATTCAAATCTCCAGTCATGTTTGGTGAGGATTGTAATTGTTATGGATATGTTTTAGCCTTTGTTTTAATCTGTTTAGATAATGTGTGTGTGCACTTTAAACAGACAGTTCAACCTAAGTTATAGTTAATGTTTAAATGAAAGCAACCAGTAGTAATTTTCATATTGCAGTATTTTAAATCAGATTGAGGTATTTTCCACTTAACATCTTTTGAAATGTTCAGACTGTTACATCTATTTGCTTTAATTTCAAAATATTCTTTTAGCTGATAGAGTGAATATATTGAAGCGAACATTACAACATAGTTCTGTTTTGCAAGAGTAGATTTCTACTGTAGAAATTATTTGTTACCATAGCACATATTTAATTTTCTAGCCTAATGATTTAAACATATTTGTAATTTAATATCTTTATAATAAAAATCGATAAACAGTTGGTCATCAGCTCATTTCAGGAGCTCTTGTTTCAAAGGCAAAGAAAAGTGTTTAAAAACAGTTCTCACTTTAAAAAGCCTGTGCTGAATAAGTCAGGATACAAGTTCATGAGCTGTTAAATGTGAAAGCACAGTGTAAAGATGCAATGAAATGCTTTTGATACATACATTAGGCATAAATTCCATCATCTCAGATACTTCTGATGGGATGATTGTAAAAGTTCCAACAAGTATTTTGAATGGTAATACTGAAAAGATTGTTTGCATATTTCTGAAAAAGTTATCCAACTGTGGTATGATGTGGGAGAAAATAAAGAGTTGCTGACAGAAAGCTTTGCAAAAGCAGAATAGAGGCTGATTGATCATAAATGGGATGTAAACAAAGTAGCACATATGCAAAGATAGATACTGAAAGTGGTAGTAAATATGGCTCTGTTTTGATTTTTATATTGTTTAACTGAATTCACACTTTTGAGGAGCATAGCTAACATTATGTTTTGTTAGGTGTTATTCTGATTGTGGCTGTTTCTCTGCTGACCTGGACAACACCCTTTGACAGTAACCATAGAAGCTGACAAATGAATTAGTTGCCTGTGGTAAACATGACTTAGTTTGAATAAGGTTTAGCTCTTAGGAAGCCTAAAGATAAATTGTCATTAGCCACTTTTCCTTATGATTCTTTGTGTGAATGTAAGCTTTGTGTTATGTTTTTTGACTAGTAAATTTCCCCCTATTTTTATTCAGCATTGTATTTTGACTTTTAGTGCGTGTTGAAATATTTTTGTTCTAATTTCAATATCGTAAGGTAATAGAACCAGAAAATTCCCAGGAGAGATCTGGCAATTGTATCTGAATCTCTCAGGTTATAAGAACTGATGGCGTTTTCACAGTGTGGTAATTGTCATCTAGCAGCTTTTTTTTTCTTGAATGTTGCCCTTTGAGATATCCAGGATAGTGCCTGCTTGTCATACTTCCAGTTAGCTGTGACTGTACCTCTAGATTGTTTTGCAATCTGAAGGTTTTAAAAAAAGAAGGGTAGAGGGGGAAATTACAGGTATAAGAAGGTTCAGTTGAAGGTTTTTATCTGTCTGTGGCTAACCTATCTAAAAGGAAAGCTTATATTAGGAATTCTGTTTTACTGAAGGATCTGGCTCTGTTTTGGAATTTAATTTCTTTAAAGGATTTAGTGTACTTACATGAAATACAAATGCAGTCCCACTTACTATCAGGAATATATAAGTCAAGATTTTTTTAAATCTCATTTTTGGTATGGTAAGGTGAAGAAAAGAAGAAAGGTGGTAATTCTTGTGTATATTTGACAGAGTAATATAACCACAATTTTATTAGATAACCATAATTTTAAAGACTAATGATGTGTAGCCTGATCATTATTACTGTATATCTTATGTGCCAGAAGAATTAGTCTTTTAAGAGCCACTATCTGAGCAGTGATTTTTAGCTTTGCTAAGGCTTAACCATTTATTATTAGCCATCATTTGTGACAATGGTAGTTGGTCTTCCTCTCTAGTTCTGGATATGCAGCTGTGGCATTTGTTGGAACATACCAGCTTTCTAAAGTTATTTGATAGCATTTGCTTGCTCCTGATGTAACTCATAGCAGAAAATAAAATGTTTTCTCTGGTTCAAATACTGGATATCTTTTAAGAAAAACTTAGTCTGAAAGTTACTTTCTGAGTGCCCTTATCCCAAAGAAAAAATACAGGAAGCACCCAAAAGAGAAAGAACGTCTACCATGACCTAGTATGTGATATAGAAATGATGAATTCCATCTATTTTGTCAGTGCCATCTAGATACAGGAATAACATTGCTTATGTTGGTAGGATTGCAGTGCTATGAGTGGAAAACATGCTTTTACCAATTGTTGCCTCCACACAAGTGATTTTTTTTTTTTTGAGAGTTACGTGTTTTCTAGTATTAATTAGAGGAGTTGTTTTATATAACTAGTTAAATCAAAAAGTATGCTGTGCTTTGACACTGTGAGTTTGAGATAACATACATATAATTAAAAGTCTTTTTAATAGTTTAAATTGGCACCAGTTGAATTTACTCCTCATAAATATTCTACTGAGCTCAGGTTTGGCTTGTTTCACAAAGATACGGTAGTGGTAACAACAGATGTCTCTAGGTTTGTGAGTACAGCTTTATGGTATTTTTCCACCTTCCATTTTGTCTAAAGGCTGTATGCAGAGAATTAGATGTGATGAAAAGGTTGTGTTTGTTTTTTGTTTGTCCTTTTTTTGAATAACTACTTTCTACATCTCTGGAGAAAATGCAGTAAAAAAGATGATAAAGTAAAACAGCTCTAAACAATAAGGCGGTGTAGGGAGAGGGGAGGAAATGTTGCAAGTTTTTCCTAGATGCAGTTTTGATCATAATAGGGAGAGTGTATCTAGACTGCACACACACTGAAGATTCGCAAGCTGCAAAAATTGGGGAAAAATATGCTCTGCAAATATGCCAGAATTTGTCTGACATGTACAGGAATTTGAGAATATCTCTGTATTCCATGGGTAAAGTCATATTTGTACCTGCTACCTTCAGACTGTCACTATTGTTTCTTGACAAGATTTTAACTTATGCTTCAGATTTTCTGTAGATGCACATGTATTTGTATGTTTACTAATATCAAACATATTGTTCAACTACTATGACTACTTTGACTTTTCCATATGCATCTGTTTAAGGTGTGTTAGTTTATTTTGCATCTTTTGCTTTGCAATCACACAGATATACAAACCAATACATGTATTATTATATGAATATAAAACTTCATGTTACTTAGGTGAAAGAAGACATAATTCTATATTTTAACTTTAAAGTAATTCAATTACTTTTGAGTTACGGTAGAAATAAGTCCTAGAGGAATCAAGCTGGACAGGCAGGCAAGCAGTGTTACAGCTTTCCTAGTCCTAACATAAGTATATTTATAGCATTAAATGAGTGTAGTGAGATATGTTTTGTGGGTGTGGTTTTTTAACTTCAAATAATCTTGGACTAACAAAAAGTATAGGGCAGTAAAGAAAAGACTCTGCAAGGTACAGAAAATAAGCAGGGAAACCTTGATGCTTTGAGACACTCAGTCTGTATTTGTTCATTCAGTTTTCCCCCCAAAGATGATGTCTGCAGTTTGTCCTCTCTCTATTTGAATATACAGTGGTTTTATGACTGTGAATTAATTGGGTGTGTGTTGTGGATAATTTGAAGTGTCTTTGCATACTACCACAGAAAAGAGAAGCTTCTTCTCTCACCTTTCCTGCAGAGATGTACTGCCACCCACAGTCCTTGTAGAGGGGTAGTCATTCTTGGGAGTGCTGTTCTATCAGTTTTCTAGTTAAATAATTCACTTTAAATCAAACCTGTAAATTGTGCCTTAACTAGAGCTGCAGATCTGGTAACAGCTGGAGTAATTTTTAAGTGCTGTAGATAATATTCTCAGTTTGGAAGTATCTCCATAATCTTATGCTGTCAGAGACATACTTTGTTGTAACAGAAGCCGGTGTCCAGTGTTCTTGTGTGGATGGTGGAACCATGCAGGCTCAGCCCGACCGAGGTGCAGAAAAACAGACTTCCTGTGTTCACTGCGCTGCGGAGAAGTCTAAATAAATGGCACAACCGCTTTTAAGTAATGCCCCCTAGCGTGCAAATAAAGATTAGCTTAAATACAATATTTTCCTCATCAGGAAAACAAATAGTTCTCTGTCTGGTGAATATATTTGCGTTATGCAGCATTTGTATGTCGCTATTGAAACATTCCAAATATATCAAGACTCTATCGAAGTCCTCTCAACTTCAGTTCCATGGAGATCTCAACACTGCAGTGCTCAGAGCCACACAAAAAGAATTTTGTTGCGTATGCGTTTTTTCATGGCTTAGGTTTTTTTCTGCCTTAATTAAGTCAGCATGTGGCAGAGTCCAAGAACTAGAGTCAGCACAAGGGAAGTGGTGTGAGCTGCTGAAAAACGTAGAGTGTGGAGCAACAGATCCCGAACTGAAGCCTGGTGTTTGTGGAGGTGTTCTGTTATTGCAGTTATCCTTATTTAATATGGACCAAGTATCTTGTTTCCCTCCATGTCTATAGTTTGATTTAATTTTGCAGCCCAGACCTTTTTATGGGGTTATGCCAGCTGGCTGACTTTCTTCAAGAGGATTTTCATGTCACCCCTGTGATTGTTTCTTACAGATATTCTACAAATAGGGCTTATAAAACTTATTCACCTGATTCAGACATACTCTCCGGTCTTTCTACACTCTGAGTATTTGAAAAAAACATAGCATTTTAACTTACTGGTGGTCTTCACCTGGAAGATAATCTCCAGTGTGGCAATATTTAATCATTATCCTTACAGTTATTAATTTTCATTATTTCCCTGCTTCTGAAGAGACACTTGTGGTGCAGTGCAGCTTTCCTTAGCAGAATCTTGCACAACCTCCTCAAATACTGAACAATAACTAATACAGTAGTTTGTTTTTTCGTTCATAATAAAGCCTTCAAAAAACTGTATAATCTTCACTCGTTCCTAACCTGGAATTAGGCTGACTCTGTGCTACTACTTCTCTATTATGTCCAGCACATCTGATGTCTGTATAGGAAAGAAGAAAAAAATCTATTTTATTTCTTGTGTTGCAGGATGCTCACTGGACATTTTAACTACAAACATCACAGTCTTGGTAAATGCTAAACTTTATAATCTTATTAATTCAAGCTGTGGTATTTGTGATCTGTATTAATTTAGTTGCTTGTGTACTTTCAGATGTTGAAGTGTTTTTCTAGAATCAAAACAGTGCAACAGAATTAGATTAACTTTTGAAGAGAAAAGTTCGACAAACTTTCAAACAAATCTCCTTCAGATCTTCCTTTTTTTTTTTTAATGAGTGTGTCTCACTCTGCAAGAAATAAAGCTTTCCAGCTAGTAAATTCCTTTCTGTCATGTTAAACTGCTCAATTATGAAATGGGTAACTATGCATGTGATTCAATGAAATCAGTGAGGCTATGTTCGGTAATTAATACTTCCAATATGGGTTATACTGAAAGTTCCTACTTAGTTCTAGATTAGGTAGTAAAATGAAAACATTAGGAGAACAGGCAGTTCTCCTAACGTGTGTAGAAGGCACAATAATCATCCTGAGAAAGGAAGATAACAATGTTTTAAAACTGTTGGTGATTTTTATGGCCTTTTCTTCTAGACATTTTACAGTTGAATTGGAAATTTATTAAAAACAAAGTGATTATAATAATAGGAGGTGAAAGCCTTTACTCTATATGTAATATTTCCTAATTCTTGTCTAGAAGTCTTTCTGTATTAGTGTTGTGGAGTCATGGAGCATTTGTTACTCATCACTGAGATACGGTGAACCAGTTTTGCACAGAAACCTGGCATTAGCAGGACTACTCACAGTACATAGTTCAGTATTGTACACATCTTTGCAGGATTGGGTTTTATATTTCCAAAACATTTAGAAGGGCTTTTGAAGCTTTCTATTGCTTTTCTTACTCTGCGGGTTCCAAGTAGGTATATTATTGTGTCTTACATGTCATGTTTTGGATTCACTTCCCACACTGTACTTTTATAATAATGTTTTATATGCTGAATTTGAGAGGATATGATTTTGTCAGGTCTGCTGTGTTCTGCCAAAAAAAAACCAAACCCCAAGCAAAACATTTTGAGGTTTTAGAAGTAGAATTACAAATATACAGATGGCTGTCAATGAGGACATACTCAGCTGCCAGGTAGTCTGAGGGTAATGGAGTAGACTTCTTTGTGCAAGTGTTAAGTATGTGTGTTGGTTTTCTTAGAAGTTACAGAAATTCTTAGCCTGAATTTTTTGTGTGAATTGAAATAAAGTATCCTATCAGTAATGAAGAAAAGGTGCTAGTTAACTTTATCTCATTGCTTAGGATTCATAAAGAACATACAGATTCATACAGAATCTAGGTCTGAGGAACTAAGTTGAATGTACTTTTTATTCTTGTTTTTCAGAGGCCCAGAAGACACAATAAATGATTGTAAAATCCTTTTTATAGAGGAAATGTACAAGATTGAAAAGCCAGGAGCTTATCCACTGACATTTGGAGATGGAGATTTCAAAAGTATGCTTTTTTTATTATTTGAAGTACAAATGAAATCATATTTCTTTAAAAAAATAAAAGGATCAGCATGCAGAAATAATAATAATTGTTTTGTGTGTTCAGCAAGGTAATAACATAGAATCCTTTTTAGATTTCTGTTCTAAAAGTATATTTATAGTAAGGTGGCTCTATTACTTATGATCAGAAACTGATAACAGTGCTATCAGTCATAAGCAGGTAAAAAGGGGAGCAGCTGATAACCTTCTAAATGAACTGTGCAGAGTGAATTCATAGTCTCAGTTAAATTCCTAGACAGGTATCCAGGTCAGCAAAACTGCCACTGCAATCAACATATCATTTAAACCTTTAATAAATTAATAAATGCCAAAGATAGAATCAGTCTGTAATGATGCACTTTAACCTTGTCATTATGTGGAATTAAAAAAAGAGAAAAGATAAAGAACTTTGTGCCAGACCTGCTTGTACCATGAAAAAAAAAAAAAAAAGACAATTAACATACGGATTATTATTTGTCCCTGTGTGACTTTCTAAAAAAAGGAACTATGCTATACCTCCTCATCCTTCCCACAACCACAAGAAGGAGTTAGTGGCAGGTTATTAAAAAAGTAGTGTGATTTTTGGTTCTAACTTTAAAAATATGTCAATGTTAGGAGTGACAAGTGTTTGTGATAGCAACACTGAGAGATTGGACTGCTAGTAGGTATTAGATTTTATTGTATATTAAACTCCTGACTCCAAGGCAATTTTTCAGAACCTTTGTATATGCACACGAACTGGTCTGCTTCCCATTTATTTGTCATCATCTGAAAAAATTACTGTTTTTCAGAGGTGCAAGTACCATTTGCTCCGTTATTCTTAGAAGTAAAAATGTGAATTTCTGTAAGTGAACTTCTCACAATTCACTTTTCATTACTAGTGATTTATTTTCCTCAGATTACTCATAAAAATGAAACATACATTCTGTTCATTTTTTCTTGGTCACATTAAAGAGTTATTGCAATATCTTAACACGTAATTTTATTTCAAAAAATTGTAGTATGGGAAGTTTAAAAATCTACAGATACTGCTTTGCACTTACATACCTACTTACTTTGCAAGTCTAATTGTTTATGAAAATTTTTAAAGGGCATATAAAATTATTAAAGTTCATTTAGTTTTCCCCTGCAACTATTGTGTCTGGAATTAATTTTTAAAATTATGTGTGTTAAGGAAATGAATGATTACTATATTGCTGACTATACGAAATTGCCTACAGTGGCAACATTTGATATGACATGACTATTTATTTATAATAGACTCATGGAACCATTTAGGTTGGAAAAGATCCTTGCAAGCAAGTCCAATGGTAAACCTAGTACTTCCAAGTCCACCACTAAACCATGTCCCTAAGTGCCACATCTACATATCTTTTAAATACATCCAGGGCTGGTGGGTCCACCACTTCCATGGGCAGCCTGTTCCAACGCTTGACAACACTTTTGGTGAATAAATTTTTCCTAATATCCAATATGGAGGCTTGTACCATCACTTGTTACTTGGGAGAAGAGACCGACCCCCACCTCTCTGCAACCTCCTTTCAGGTAGTTGTAGAGGGCAATAAGGTCTCCCCTCAGCCTCCTTTTCTCCAGCTAAACAACCCACTTCCCTCAGCTGCTCCTAGTAAAACTTGTGCTTGAGACCCTTCACCAACTGTGTTGCCCTTCTCTGGACATGTTCCAGCACCTCAGTGTCTCTTGTAGTGAGGGCCCCAAAACTGAACACGGTGTTGGAGGTGCGGCCTCACTATTCTGTACTTCCTACACTGATTGCCACCTCTGTTGTTTCAAAGTCAAGCTCTTTAATTTACAGCTCTTTCCCTTCTGTTTTGACAGCTATTTCCTTATTTGTAACCTCTTTGCTTAAACTACTCACATATTGCCATCTGTGTAGAGATTTGTACCTCTCTCTGGTTTGTTTCATTCTGTTCCTGTTCCCATTTTTATTCATTTCAGGATATTATTTACAAACCTTCATAAATAAATGTAACACAGACATATAATCTTTAAACATGTAACCCTGAAAACTTAATTGATCTTGCAATTTAGCCTTACTTCTTGTTTTGAACTGCTCTTTTTCATGAGGCCAAGTTTCTCACCACACTGCCCTTTTAATTTCTTCTGTTCATGTGATTCTGATTTTTGGTAAGCTGTCTTGCCTTTGTTCACTTAGGCATGGTGCACATCGCTTGAGCTGTACACCGTAAGCAGTATACCCATTATATATTACCCGTTATTCCGTATCTGGACTGTACTTGCATCCCTATTCATACTTCGTATTTAAAATTTTAGAATAAATAGGCATATACCTATAAACACACACAGTTATCCTAGCTTATATGCAATGAAAAGCTGCAGATTTTTGTTTCAATAACGGCAGATGAAATTCAAAGAATTAATTGGCCTTAAATACTCCATGAGATTGTTGTAAGCACAATCAGAAAATGTATTGACTGCATTTTTGTCTGTATTAAGGTACTGTGTCCTTTCCAAAATATAGAATGCCTGCTTTGAAAACAATCATCAGATAAAACAAAATAGGCTACCTCTGCAGAGAATTTGTTATTCCTTGAACATGGCCATATGTTAGTTAGGTTTTGTATGTGTTAATTACATTAAAATGTGTATGACATGTCAATATATGTTTAGCATTTACAGTTAAAAATAAGGTAGTTATTTTCAAATTATTTAATAGAAATATAAATTCTGCAGCCCAGGAAAAAAGTAAGACTAAACCCACTAGAAAATTAGAAAAATAAGAAGCAATATACTTGCAAATACATTTCAAGTATTTATATGCAAAATGGAAGTAAGACCTGGATATCAACATATATTACTTGAATTAGAATCCAAATGTGCTATGAACATGAGATAACTCTTCCTGACAAAAGAGAATATGAAATGATAAGTGCAACTAAACTCTATAGTGTTGGTAGGGGTGAAAAGACTTGTCTTCATGTTGACCAACAGTGCAGGTATAATCATTGCATTTGATTTACAAGATAGTTAAAGCAGAAATGTGAAAAAATAAAAGTTATGTCATGAAAATGACAGTTTGCAGTTTGTTTGTATACTGAAGAAAGTTTAAAACTCCAGGTATTGTTTAACTGAGCTAAAATATGTAGACCATTTTTTCTTTTTTCCTTTTTTTTTTTTTAAATATTATTGCTAACCTTTGACCTAGAGAAATGGTTTCATAACTGAAAACAGTAAATTACTTAGGCCGTAACAACCTGTGGTGGTAAGAGATACAGAAAAATACTCAGTTTCCTTTTCCCTGTTATTTATTGGATGAGGTAGAGTAGTGAGTTTCTTTACGGGGGGTGCTCAGTCATCTCTGTTGAAATTTTTCAAAGGGGATACCAGTTACCTGGGATTTCTTTAGGCTGACTTGAATTTGTGTTGACACTTTGGACAGACCATGAGCTCTCTGTAGCTGTGCCGGAAAATTCACAGATTTGTTCATCCGCACACTTAAAGTATTTCCTTTCTTTTCAAATGAACCCTGGGAGAGACGCCTTAAACTAGAAGTTTGCTTCCATATGGATAGTATGCAGATAAATATTCTAGGCTACACTGAGACTTGCAGTACACTGAGAGATTTTGGCTTTCTTTTTTACTGTATCTGACCTTGGCCTTTGAAGCTTTTTAAAATAACCAGTGCTGGTAGCCTTACACATTTGCTCTTCAGGTTTTCCAGTCAGTACATCTCACTAGACTTTCTATCTGTAGCTGGTAATTTTCCCTCTTCAGTGGCTCTTCTTTTATGTTCCTCAGCATTTATGGTTTTTTTTTTCTTTAAAAAAACAAACTCAAATTGCAGTGTTCTAGCACTTCTTACCATAGAATGGTTTGAGTTGGAAGGTTGGAATGGTTTGAGTTTAAAGATCATCTAGTTCCAAATACGCTGCCATGGGCAGGGACGCCTTCCACTAGACCCAAGTTGCTCAAAGCCTCGTCCAGACTGACTTTGAACACTTCCAGGGCTGGAGCATCCACAGCTTCTCTGCACAACATGTTCCAGTGTCTCACCACCCTCATTATTTTTTTTTTCCTTGTATTCAATGTAAATTTACCCTCTTTCAATTTAAAACTGTTGCTGCATATCCTGTCACTACAGACTCTGGTAAAAAGTCTTCCCTCTCTTTCTTATAAGCTCCCTTTAAATATTGAAGGTTACAATAAGATCTCCCCTAAACCTTCTCTTCTCCAGGGTGAACAAACACAGCTCTCTCAGCCTGTCTTCGTAGGAGAGGTGTTCCAGGGCTTTGATTGTTTTCGTGGCTCTCTGGACCTGCTCTAACAGGTCCATGTCTTTCTTGTATTGGGAACCCCAGAGCTGGATACAGTACTGCAGATGAGGTCTCACAAGAGCAGAGAAGGAGAATTCCCTCCCTTTACTTGCTGGACGTACTTCTTTGTATGCAGCCCAGGGTATGGTTGGCTTTCTG
>VXBO01008904.1:1162-29855 GCA_013400135.1 Rhinoptilus africanus
GGGATCTGGACAGGCTGGATCGATGGGCTGAGGGCAATGGTGTGAGGTTCAACAAGGCCAAGTGCCGGGTCCTGCACTTGGGTCACAGCAACCCCATGCAATGCTATAGGCCTGGGAAGAAGTGGCTGGAAAGCTGCCCAGGGGAAAAGGTGGAAAAGAAACTTGCTTGAGTGTGTCCAAACAAGAGCAACAAAGCTGGTGAAGGATCTAGAGCAGCTAAGGAAACTGGGGTTTTTCAGCCTGCAGAAAAGGAGCCTTAGAGGAGACCATACCACTCTCTATAACTCCCTGAAAGGAGGTTGTAGCAAGGTGGGTGTTGTTCTCTTTTCCCAAGTAACAGGCAATGGGCCAAGAGGAAACAGCCTCAAGTTGTGCCAGGGGAGGTTTAGTTGAGATACTGGTACAAATTTCTTCAGTGAAAGGGTTATCAGTCATTGGAACAGACTGCTCAGGGAAGTGATTGAGTTACCATCCCTGAGGGTGTTTGAGAGGCAGTGGTGGACTTAGTAGTGTGAGGTTAATGGTTTGACTTAATGATTTGAAGAGTCTTTTCCAACCTAAATGATTCTATGTTTCTATGAAATGCATAGTAAAGTAGCAACGTATAGTCAGACCCAGGGCATTGTGATTGCATTGTGGTTCTAGTGAAGACTAGTACCAGAACTCAGGGTTTAAAGTATTGCTTTTGTTTAAGCCACACAAGTCAAGCACCTTCTACAAATACATCAAGGTCTTCTAGAAATTTCACTTTGGTAGGTCAGTAACACCATTCTTGAAAGGCTTTGTATGTGCAGTGGGATTTAAGCAATCTTTGCGACCAGTATACTTGGCTCTGAGGTAGTGGGCAGTCTAGCTATGTTCAGCTGATGTTACTGGCATCAGTCAGAGTTTGGCAATGAAGTACAAAATGAAATATTTCAAGTGCATGTTGAATGTGTGTGTGTGTGTCTGGTTTTAGTACTCTCAGTGTAGCTGATGTTTGTATATTTTATCTTCAGGTAAGTCTCAGGAACAACCTTATTTTCGTCTTTTAGGGTTCCTTACTGCAGTTGCTGAAGAGCTCTGTATGTGCCCAGAGAGCAAGGCTTAGATACAGATACTGTCAAAAAGACTTTCTTCATCTGAAGATTCTGCTAGTTGGATTTTTCTGTCCTGAGTTTAGAGCAGGTGTCTAGTTTCTAGTCTGTAAACATTGACACATGAGCAGTTTTGTGAGGGTGTTCTTAAAACCCATCCAGAGTGTAGAGAGTACTGTAGGTACACGTGCGTATATTACATGTTAAATTTGTTTGAAATAACCTTTTTCACTATTCAATGCTTTCTGTTACCTTGAGAACTTAAACAGAGAAAGCTTTGCAGTGAAATTTGCTTCATCTCCCTTTACAACAACCTCTTGAATATCTCTCGGTACAGGGCATGAGATTGAGGTAGGAGTGAGTGATGAGGGAAGGACCTTACAGAACTCTGCTTTTACTGATCTGGCCTATGGATTAGGGAGATGTCATATGACAGAAAACACAATATCCAAACCTAATGTTTTAAGCTCAAGTGTTTAAATATGAGTATATCCTTGGAAAGTCTTAATGGACTCTGATTCTCTGTTTGGAGCATCCTTGCAAGGTATGATGAGGTCTTCATTCATTCACTTAATAGTTTTTCAACCCTCATTCAGCATGCAATTAATTCAGCGGGCAAAGTTAATCTTGCCTTAGGGTGAAGGCTTCTGTTCCCCCTGTCTGTCTCTGAAATTGCATGCATTTCATTCTTGCAGAGGAGGGAGCTTTGGAGGGAAGAGTTTTGTGTCTGCTTACTGATATGTTTTGCCAGGTGCCTTGCTTAACTGTTTTATCAAGTAGCCAGTTCTGTGTCTCATAAAAAACCAGGTGCTGAGTGGATTTAAAGCTTTACTTCTGTTGAAATGTAAATCATTCTTTCCTTGCAGAGCAATGCAAATGGCTTTTAGGAAATAGGAATGCTTTTTTGAGCAGGCTGAGATAGAAGTCTGTTTCATCAAAACTCTGTTACATAAAATAGAAGACCTGATTTAGTGCGTGAGGCTCTGGATTATATGCAGAAGTACTAATCATTTGGCAGATCTCAGGTTTCTTTTCTCTGGGTTACTGAGCTTACTTCATTAAGCATAGAGTTGTGAGGTGGGCTTTACAGCAACAAGGGCGCTTGTGCATTTTCTGGATTTTGGTCGTAGGCATTCAGGTTTTGCTGTGATCCACAGACACCAGTTTACCAAATTGCTTGACTACAGATGGTCTCAAGCTGGCTGTATAACTGATTAACACAAAGAAAAGCCACTGGAAAATCACAGTCAGACAGCACCAGTGGGAACATGAAATCAAAATAGCGAGTATTGTCTGTGTGTGAGACAGACTGACTGACAGACCGTCAACCAACTGGGACAGCAAAACACTGAAAACTAATGCAATACTGTTTAGGGTATGTCTGTATACTCCAAAGGAGAAGTTGTTGCAATGGAAGGAAGAAGAAGGAAGGGCTTTGGTCATATACAACCGGTATGGAGAGGTGAGGCTAACGAGGGTAGAGGTTTTATTCAGATTGCCTGTGATCAGCTGTTCATTTAACCTCTAGTTCTTACTTCAGGGCAGAGGGGCAGGAAACAAAAGCTGCTGTGGAGAAGTATGCTGGCTAACTAAAACTAAAATGTGAGGCTGCTATAGAATAGTTTTTGAGGAAAAAGTGTAAAATTAGATTGAAAATGCCTTCTAACATATTCTGACTCTTGTAGCAGATTGCTTAAATCATAGACTGTAAGTAATTTTGATGTAATCAGTCAATGATGAAATAATGATTAAAATACCTATTCCTTGTGCAGAATTCCCTTTGACCTTTTCAAGGAGTCACTCCCCTCTGGAACTGTAAAAGAAGTAGTATATCTGTTTCTAATATTTGTATGTGATTTCTCATTATACTTTTTATTTCAGGAAAAGCTACTAGACACTCCAAACTTGGTCTGCCAAATAGCCTAGTTACTTCTTTCAAGCAAGACTTGTTGTGGCTTATCCAAATAAGTGTAAAGGTTTAAAAGGCCAGTTGTAATCTTAAAAGAATGAGGAATTGCTTTATGCTCCTGGTTTCTGTGTTGGAAGTCATTCTTCAGAGGCATGTCTTTGAGTATCTTTCAGTCTTGCTTTGGGTCTCCATGGGCACATTTTCTAGCAACAGTGGACTGGAAGTGTCAAATCTCCCAGTTCATAGGACTAACAGATCCAGGAGACCTAAGCACTGACATGACTTGTTGTTCGTCCTGATCATGCATCTCTCATCTCACTGCCTGTTGTGTTGATGGCTGATAAGGCAGTAAATAACATCGGTGCTTTTAAAGTAGTCTCACACAGCTAATCCTGGCAACTCATCCAACAAGTGTACAGAACCCTGACAAGGGTCATGCAGTTGCTGTAAAAGGAGCGATGAGAATATTGTGGGTGGGGGAAGCTGAGTACTCTCGCTGAGTACTCCGTGATTTCGCAGTGTCTCATTCTGGTTTTGCCATAGTGGCTAGCATTGTGGGAATTACTTGGCAGTTACAGTTCTGTGTAACTCCAAGATGCATTCCAAAGTGTTAAGAAACCAGAAGGCAGGAGGGAGTTGTTGTGATGCTTAATTAAATATAAAGCCTTTTCCTTTCCTGACCTTGTGGCTGTTGCCACATGCTAATAGTCTTGCTTCCAGGCCAACCTAAGAACAGATTTAACAATTGCCATATGGTAAAATACTGCTTTAAGCATATGCACAAACTGTTCTCCTTTAGGCATGTGTTGGGGACAGCTATCAAGCTCTGAGGTAGTGGGCAGTCTAGCTATGTTCAGCTGCAAAATAGAAAAGTGATTGAAATGATTATTTTTTTCCACTAACTTTGCTTTTTGCTTTTTCCTCCCCACCCCCAGATAACCATTATCTTTAAATCATACCAAGATTGTACAGATCAGAAAGTATATCAAGCAGTGACTGATGACTTGCCTGCAGCTTTTGTTGATGGTACAACAAGTGGAGGTGATGGGAACACGAAGAGCTTGCGAATTGTGGAGAAAGTCAGTGGCAAATACGTTGAAATGCATGCCAGGTACATTGGGACCATAGTGTATGTACGCCAGCTTGGGCACTACTTAACATTGGCCATTCGCATGCCTCAAGAGTTGGTCATGGCCTACGAGGAGAGCCAGGATCTGCAGCTGTGTGTAAACGGTTGCCCTTCAAGTGAGCGTATTGATGACAGTGGCCACTTGCCATTGCCTGTGATGGGGCAGTTGCTCCCTCAGAGTGGTGCTGCTCATCCCCCGTCAGTGTACACACTGGAAACTGCTACCACCAAATGCCATGAGGAGATACTGGTGAAGGACATCTATTTTTACTCATGTGTATTTGACCTGCTCACCACTGGTGACGCTAATTTCACAGCTGCTGCTCACAGTGCCTTGAAGGATGTGGAGGCATTGCACCCCAGAAAAGAGCACTGGCATATCTTTCCCAGAGGTGGAGGTGGTGGTGTGGACAAGGGTAGCAAATTCTCTGTTGGTCTTGGACTTGTGTGCTTCATCCTTGTTGCGTTTTTGTAGAAGATTTTTTTTTTGTCTATAACAAAGTTGTGAAATATATATTGTCATAATATATTGAGTAAAGATGAGTATATATGTATATACCATGTATATGAAGGGATGTTTTGTCTTGGGACACCCACCAGACTGTACATATTGTGTTGACTGTTTTCATGTATGTGTGATGTAGTATTCTTTGTATCTATTTGTTTTGCAGTTGGTGCTGCACGGGGACCTGATAGAAAGCACTTTATTTTTTATATATAAAATATTTATGTGTGTATTTGAGTAACAATGTATTATATATATAAACACGTGCATACAATACTCGGTGCTCCCTCTAAGTACTGCTTGGTTTAACACGTTTTTTTAACTGCGTTAATTTGTGGGGGTTTTCTATAATTTCTCTTACTCTAGAGACAGCCTGTCTCTTGTCCTGTAATGACATTGGTGATTTGCTGGTTTCACTAGTTAAAATCATTAGTAATGGAAATATATTCTGTCCCTCAAATAAATGGCCCTCCCTTCTTTGGAGGGAGAAGGCAAAGTGCTTCCCATTAGCTCAGATGACCATAACATGAACTACGGAATCTTCTTTGTAAATCTGACACTTGCTAGTTTCAAAAGGAGGAAAGGGAATGCATTGGAGACTTGACGTAGTTTTATGGAACCAGTGGAGAGATCATTTTAAAAGATATTAATGGCCTAGTTGTGTAAGTATGTAACATAACCATTGCAGCTGCCTCTGACATGAAGGGTTAAGTCATTCTCCAAGAATGGAGAAATCACAAGCCTGAATTGTGTCCCTTGCTTAGGCACTAATTCTTTCTACAGATTTAGAAAGAGGAGGGGAGTAAGGCCACAGGCTCTGACTACTTTTACTGAGGAGCTAGGAAAATAATGATTTGTTGGCCTGAAGGCTGGTTTCACTGATGCCTTAATCTGCTCCAATCTGCTATAAACCCAGCTCCAAGGTGGTCTTATTTCACTCATAAAACTTGTCATCTGAGACCGGACAGGTATGATAGAAGTACTGTCTGAGTAAGACTGAAATAGCACTTGCCTTTGTTAAGCAAACTTGAGCTAGTGTTTGCCTTGATGGAGGGAGACAGAGTTTATTCATGGAGTGAAAGCTCCTAGTTTTTATGAAGACTCTTTGGCTTGGTTAGGGACTGTTGACAGGTAAGGACAGCATTAGTCTTCATAAAGAAACTAATTAATTCCCTGTATGGATGGGTAACTGCATACAGGTGTTATTCTGGGGTTACTTGAGATTAAAGTAATCAGAACTGAGTTAAGGGTGAAGGTAAAACGTTAGACTAGACCATTGTACTGTCAGCTTGTTCTGTCTGTGCTGTCTGATGGTGCTGTTTCAGATGAGTCAGAGTTGTGGATTTATGGTATGTCCGATTATGTGGCTCCTGCGGTTTCACCTGGTAGTGACAGGCTTCTCCCTGTTTTGTGTGGCTGTACTTCCTCATCAATGCTCTGAATTTAAAGTTCTCATGGGTGAAAGCTGATGGATGAACCTCGTGTTGCTTGCAGTGGTGTGCATACTTGTTGGGCAGGCACCACATACTAGTTAACTTTGTCTGTCCTGGATTCCTGTATGTATATACATATATATGCTATATATATGTATACTAGCATTGAGTTGTGAGCCTCTCGGATAAACAGTAGTTCAGAATATTATTCCTAAAGAGTTTTGCATTTTCTTGTTCCTGCTGTGGGATTTCTTGAGAAAACGTTATTTGGACATGTTCATTCTTGAAGTCTGCCATCACCAAGAGAGCTTTAGTTAATGCCAAACATGTGGATATTTTGAAGCTAGTGAATAGTCTCTGGAGACAACTTAAGCTTAGAGGGAATGCTTTTTTCACAGGCCCTCCAAATGGCTGTCTTCTAGAAGGCTACAGATATTTTTTTTTTCATGCTTGGAAACCCCACAATGTGTCAGTCTTTACAAAACCTTTTAGATGTGGTTCATGAATATACCAGTAAGTATATGTTTGTGTAAGAGAGTGGCTGTGCAGTGTGTAAATAAATTATGATAAAAGAATAAAGTTGCCTACCCTGCTGAGGAACGTCTGTAATGTGTTAGTGACCCCTGGTAGGGTACGGAGAAATTGGGGATGTGGGACACGTACTGGGCAGGCAATTTAAATAAAACCCCAAGTTGTCTCCTAGCCATCGTTTGTAGGATAGGAATGTGCTGAGTACAGTCGTCATACTTCCTTGCAGATGCTTGTTTCGCCTCTGCTAAAGAAGCTGTGTAGTGAAATTTATGACCGGCAGCTGCGAGCCAGCCCAGTTGGTTGAAGAGGCAGTGTGTGGGAAACCAGCAGCGGGAACTATCCCCTCAGGATCCCGCCTGCACCGTTCCTTTGCAGTGTTTGCAGACATACTTAGCACAGCTTTAATACAGTGATCTGATACTCCTGCGTTTGAGAGGCGTTATGAAAATCCTTTCTTAAAGTTATTGGAGAATTCTCAGGCTGGAAGAACCTTGGAAGAGAAAATTACTTGATGTAAACCAAGAAGTGATTGAGACACAGAAAGAATAAATGGTATAGAAGAGTCCACAAGACTACAAAACTTTGTATAACAAGATGATCTGCTAAGTATATATGAGAGCTGCACTATTTCAGCTGCAGGGCTAATCACATAGCATGAAGGTAAACTGAAAGTGCCAAAACTTTAAAATGTTTGATGTCAGCTACATACCAAGAAAGATAGACCTAATAAATACAAGGTTGAATGTTGTTTTGCTAAGCTTGTGTTACAGCTAGAATTTGAGTTGCATGTGAGGGCAACAATCTTACATGGTAGATACATCACTGAAACGCTTTGTGGAAGCGACTATCGAATATGAAGGGAGCTTTAAATATATATATGTTTAGCGTACACAGAAGGCAGCCATTGTGTCTGTAAGAGCTTACTTTCAAAGGTGTTGATCTACTATCAAAGCTCTGCAGAAGGCAATATAGCATGAGCATCAGTATTTTAATGCAACAACTAGTAAACTATTACTGACCCTATCTGTTGTTGGTCTTTGTCTTAAAAAAGTTAGCTGATGCCTTGGATATTAGTGGCTTATTCAAAAGGTTAAGTATCTTCTAGAGCATTTCTAACCAGAGTATTTCCTAATCCTATGCCAGCAGAGCTCTCAGCAGCAGCTGAGGGTAGTTTTCTGTAGTTGCGTAGTCTTGACTTCCCTAGGAAGCGTGTCGCAGGACTGAGCAGAGAACCGGGTACTTAATCCTTCATTTTGTATATATGTACAGCTCCTAATCAGGGGTATTATAAAAGGAAGTAGTATGCCTAACTGACCATCAAACCAAAAAAATTCTTTTTTTCTCTCTTCCTGGAAAACCTGTCTGGAAGAACAATCTGCACAGAGCGCCTGGCGAGCGGAACACAACTTGAGAGAATGCAGAGACTGAGAACAACCTGGCTTTTGTTATTGCCGGCCATTTAATAGCGCATTTCCTTTCAAACTGCTGCTGTACTGCCAGAAAACAGATCACCGGCTATTTACATTCTCTTACCATAGCATTACGGATACCATGCATTTGTTTTATGGGTTTTGAGGATGTGCAAGTGGCACATACACCCAGAAGTGTAGCGAAGCAATGTTGCAAGCTTTGCACGGCCTAATGAGAGTTTCATTAGTGGAGGTGTTTCATAAAAAAGACTAAGTGACTTGTGGCTTTCTTCTCTTTCAGCAGACTCATAGCACAGTTTCAAATCTTGTGTTCATTTTCTTCATGTAAGTACAGCTGCGGTGTTTTACACTGAAATTTTCATGCTCTGGGTTATTTTCATTCCCATCTGTGTCTTGACTGATACAAACTGTATTCCCTACTCTTTCTGTCTTTCCCTCTTCCAGCTGTTAAAGACTGCTATCTATACAATGCCCAAGCATGACTAGTAATGACTCCCTTTTTTTTTTTAAAAGGTATTCTTGTTGTTCACAAGGTAAGCGTTCTCTGTGGTGTGCTGCTAGTTGTCTCCCTCTATACTGAAAACAAGGACTGTGTGGGTCAACATTGTTTACTAGATTTTATCATTCTTATTAATTAGCTTGATTTGGAGAGCAATATAGCCACAGATCAAGTACAAGTGTGCAGGTAAATTTATTGTGATGTTGATGTAAAACAGTTGCATCTGATCTGATTCAGAATTCTTTTAATCTGACTGTAAATTACACTGCATTGAAATTAAAAGCTGCTGATAGTGAATCAACTGTGAACAGTTAAGATTGATTACAGACTTTGGATACATGCAGGAGTATGTGACAACTGATAACTTGATATAAGAAGGACTTAAAGTGTCATACGTGGAGTGCCAATAATTTATTTGCAGGAATTATTTTCATGATTACTGCAGTTTTAATGCTGAATTTCCACTTTTTTCTACACCATAACAGTAGAATAATAATCCATTATGTACACGAAACATGTACATGTAATTGATTCTAGTGTGTGCTGAGGCTGAATCCACAGAAGATTGTGTATATCTAGTTGGTGCGTGAAGTCTTCAAATACAAAATCAAGATTTGCAGTAAACCTTCACAGCTAGAACCCAGACGTTTCTTAAGGTCCCTACTTCTCCCTTCTTTATCCAGTAAAGTACCTCAAGGAACCGGTATTTTTGCTGCTGAGCAGAGAAGAAACACAGTCTTGAGGGTTGTACCTGCATCCTGGCCAGATTCACACGTTGTTCATCTGCCTGGTTTACTTGACGGATGTTTTTGTCAGGTACCTGACCTGCTCACTCGTGTTTTGCAGATGGTGGTGAGAGTTGTTCATAACCTAGTGGTGGTAAATACTCTGCTGGAGTTTGGGAGAGGCAAGTTAAAATTCCTCCTCTGCCTTGATCTTTTACATCTTGTGAGAGTGCCAGTGCCCTAACAGCTGGGAGCTATTATCAAATAAATGCCCTAGTGGATACATTTTAAATTCCAGCCTAGGTTCCTATTCAGGGACTACCTATGTGTGCCAGAGACAAGCCAGTGGACCCAGCACTTCCTGCACAGCATCACATCTGTCTCCCAGGCCTGGCGTGGGGTACACCCGTGGCCTCTGAAAACCTTGCACCTGACCTTCTTGGCCTGGCCTGTACACTGAATTTTACTTCTCTTGAAATGAAGAAGGCAACAAGGCCACCCCATCATTTCCGTACTGGTGCCTTCTCCCCTCCCAGAGCAGCAGCTCTGTGTGAGAGGCACGGGCGCCGGGGGGGAGGTGAAGAAAAAAAATAGGCAGCAGGAGTCAGGGGACAAAGAGGAAAGAAGAGACTGAGTGGAACCATAGTGGGTAAGACTTCTAATCTTAATTTTGGCCTTTAATTCCTAGACTGTTTACATTATCCAATGAATGACACAACGTACGTAATACTAGCCTGCATAGGAGCAAGGGCTGTGTTTTATCTTTTAGACTGTCCTTTGGTGTGTTCCCTTGCTGACTTTACCATACAAGTGTGTTAAAGAAAGCAGAACAGTTTCAACAGGTGAAATTGCCAAAACCCTTAAATAGCCTGCAGGCAAATTATTGATGTGTTTGATAGAAAGTAAGAGATCTGTGTTTGTGGGAATCCCCACTCTAAATTATGTACAGGAGATGTTTAAACAAAGGTTTCCTGCCTCCTCGGGTGACTAATACTCAGTATCCTACTGGGTGTTTCAGCTTTTATCTGGCAGTGGTAAATGAAAGTGCAAGCTCCTTATCTGGTAACTGGTGGAGCAGAAAGAGCACCACCTCTGAGCTAGAGCTGTCAAGCCCTGTGAGAGTTTTACCCCAGTATTTCCTACTGGATAGCTAAAAGCTACAAATGACTGCTGTGGACCCTTACAGTCTTACCTGCTCCAAGGTATCTCGCTCTGAAGAAGTCTGACTAGATAGATGCAACCCAGATGTCTTTGTGGTATGCTCCTCAGCACTGCAGTGCCTGAACAGGAGGTCCAGTACATGACTTAAGTGATTTTAAAAGCTAGCTTACCCCCAAAATCATTGCAGATGCCTGTAACATTCTCAACAAAAATAGGTCAGTACCAAAATATATCTGATTAAATCCTTTAACTCAGCCACCCTTTCAAAAGAGCCCCAAGGCCTGATCCAGCAGCCGTCCTTTCTCAGAACAAATGCTCACCTTTTTCATACCAGTCTGCGTGGTGGCATGTGAGACCTCTCTCCAAAGACTTAGGACCGGAACACATCACTCCCACTATTTCATGGTACTATTTCATGTCAGAGGAGTAACTCTCTCTGTAAACAAGATGGTGGCAAACCCTCCTGGTGGCTAGAACAAGTTAAAATGTAATGTGCATGTAATGTGCATGCCTGTCTCTGGTGCCATCTCTAATCCCTTTGTCCTGACCTTGATGCAGTGCCAGTGGTTTGGCGTGACCTGCCGTCATCTAGTCCTTGCTTCTTTAGATGCTGCCAGTCCTCTCTCCCCCAGCTTGCCTAAAACACGATGAACCAATTTCCTGTAAACTAAGTAAGTTGATACTAAGCTAAGAGAGACAGGTGATACCAGAATAGACTTTTTGAAAAAATAAAATATGAGGGGTTTTTTTCATTTATTAATTTTACAATACTTAGGCAATTGCAAATCCTGTAAAAAGGCCCTAATAAGTAAACTGTCACAAGTAGTGTTTGTGATTCTTTAGAATGTCACCATTCCAGAACATATATACCTTTTTTTTTTAATGTGCATATAAAAAAGTCACAAGTCTCACCTCATGTATGCTAAAGAGATCAATAAACAGTCCCATTGGGAAATGAGATATAGATATTCCTCTATAATAAGAAAAATGGCTGAAAAACAATTTCAGACGTACTTACGCCTGTGGCAATCACAGTCTTGGGCGCTCTCCCCACAGGTAGCTAAGGCTCCTCAGTCAAAAAATATGAAGTCCTTCCATGATGACCCTCTGTGTTTGAAAGTTTTCTGCAAGTAGACATGCATGTTCACTGACAGAAATGCTAAGAGTTTCTTCTTCGTCAGCAGAGCTTTCATCTAAACCTTGTAAGATTGTGGATTACTTTTTGAATTTCTCTGGATGTATTATTTTCTATTGTTGACCTGCTCAGAAAACCTGGCAATCCTGATGTGGCTGTTTCACTGACCGAAATAGAGGAGCCTTACAAATGTAAACACTTTCTACTTCTCGGTTTAGACTCTGGTAAAAAGTCAAACTTCACAGTTACGAAAAACAAGCCAAACAGATCTTTGTTCAAAAAAGTGTTAGGATATTGCTCCTATATTGCCTGGTGGGAGCAGAAGTACACGGTGAAATCCCTAGTTCTGCACATTTCAGAGGATTTTGCTTTGGCTTAGTTCTACGCTGGCTCAAACAGGGCAAACAGCTGTCAGCGGCTGAAGCCCATTACAGGATCTTCTGGAACACTTCTTCCCCTTTAGTTTCACCAGGAAAGATCCCTTTCATCCCACCAGACGTGTGAACCAAAGCACGGTAAGAGGGAAGGGGAAACGAGGAGGTTCATTTCAAAAATTAAAATCTTATTAAATTAAAATCTTTCAATATTAAAGATCACTTGCCTGAAAGTGCTAACAATTTTAATGGAAAACCTTAAAATCAACATGCTTTGTAATATCTCTCTGGATAAAAAACAACACCCAAAGCCTGCAATCCTGCAATCCAAAAGCAGTTCATTTATAAGTGAACGAGTTAGTCCAATGACAGGAAGTAAAAAACCTCCAAATTTCAGCCTTGCTCAGGGCATGTTTTTACTGGATGTTTAAACTGACAGCAGTTAAATGGCAATATATTAGCCTCCGGTGGAATACTTATCTTAAACATAGAGCTATCAACTGCATTTTAATTGTGGACAACAAAGATTATCTGACAATCGTTAATGAAACTTCCCCACATAACTATTTAAGTGGTGGGGCTTTTTCCCTAGTTTCACCTGAGGGGTTTTTGGAGGTTAAGTGTGTGTATAAATCAGTGTGTGCTTAAGAAAGTCTGCTTGATTTTTAGTCTCGGGATGTAATTTTCTAATGTGACAAAGTGACTTTATTTGGTGGTTTAGACCCCTGAAGACAATTAGGCATTTCTCCATCTTGAGGAAAGAGTGTATCCACTGCCCCTCCTCTCCACCTCAGCTCCTTACCCACAGAGTAACCATTCAGTCTGTCCTACTCATAAAGGGGGAATACAATTCTTCCATTCTTCATTTATTTCACTCTCACACGTAACTTGGAATATAGGGATTAGAGTATCATGTATCAGCTTTGGCTGGATCACTGCATCCCTGAGTCTTGGGGAAGCTCTTTCCCCTGCCTGTGCCCCGCAAAGCTTTGTTTCAAGCTCATAGCACTCACTAGTAACTGCTTTTTTCTGTAAAGGACAAAACCACTTCTTGTAACTTCCTTACTCTGAGTGCCTTATGCTATCAAGGAAGCAGCGGAGCTGAAGTTACCATTTCATCTCTAGGTTTTTCAGCAATGCCCTCCCACTCCGGCACCCACAAATCTAATTCAAGCACAGAGATATGCAGCCCACAACAAAAAGTTCGTATTTCATTGTGAAGTTAACAGTTTTGCATTCTCACTCTTTTACACTTAGACATTTTCTCCTTAGACCGAAGAAATTCACAACATAGCTTTCTACACATGGATAATAACGATCTCATTTCTGGGGTTATGTCAAGAAAAGTCTTGCCAAAGCCACAAAGGGAAAATAAAAACAAGGACCTTGACATCTGGTAATCTGGAGGCAAATGAAAATGCCTACAAGATTGAACCCCGAAGGAAGACAGTATAGAAATATATCCTCTTGGATGTAGGCAGGAGATAGCACTGAGCTGCTCAGACCTTTGAAGCCAGGGGCTTGTGATCAGAAGCAGAAATTTAGAAAGGCACTGAATTTTAATGTAGAAAATTGAGGCCCTTCAGGTACTACCGGATTGTGCAACAGCTGTGCGCAGGCTCTGAGGACTGCAGCATTGAGTCCATGTTTCTAAATTCTTCAGAGATTAAAGGCTGTAATCCTTGTAAATTAACAAACTCCCATTTTTGCATATGAATCTGGATTTTGACCATCCACCAGTCCCTGGGACCTGACGAGGTGCATCCCAAGATCCTGAGGCATATGGCAGACGTAGTTGCTCTCTGTCGTATTTGAAAAGTCATGGCAGTCAAGTGAAGTCCCTCATGCCTACAGGCTACATGTGTCCAGAGAGGCACCCGGTCATGATGATTTTCCAGTAAGAGTGTAAGTGGTTTTCCCTTCATTCAGTCCTCTCTGCACATCCTTATTAGTGTGCACACACTTGGGGTGGGCCCCCTTCTGCCCTGCGTTGCTGGCTTCAAGGTCTCCCCTGCCAACATCACCGTGTGCCCTTTGTTTGTCAATCTCTTGATTGCGGATCACTTTTCCCTCCCTTGCTGTTCCTAGTTTAAAGCTCTTCTCACCAGGTTGGACAGACTTGACAAGACCTTTTGCCACACTCAGTCAGGTGGGACCAATTAGCAGTCCTTGATCCTGAAAATCACCTCTCCTATGAAGACAGACTTAGGGAATTAGGTCTCTTTAGCCTGGAAAAGAGGCGTCTGAGGGGGGACCTTATTAACACTTATAAATACTTGAAGGGTGGGTGTCAGGAGGATGGGGCCAGGCTCTTTTCAGTGGTGCCCAGTGATAGGACAAGGGGTAACGGGCACAAACTTGAGCATAGGAAGTTCCACTTAAACATGAGGAGGAACTTCTTTACCTTTTGAGGGTGGCAGAGCCCTGGCACAGGCTGCCCAGGGAGGTGGTGGAGTCTCCGTCTCTGGAGACATTCCAAACCCGCCTGGATGGGTTCCTGTGGCCCCTGCTCTAAGGTGGCCCTGCTCTGGCAGGGGGTTGGACTGGGTGATCTCCAGAGGGCCCTTCCAGCCCTGTGATTCTGTGATTCTGTGAAAATGGCCTGGCAGTCATAAAAGCTGAAACCCTGTCATTGATACCAGCTGCAAAAGTGGTTGTTGACCTGCAGGATCTATCCACTCCTCCTCAAGCTCCTCCTTTCACTGGCACGTCACACCGCTGGGCCCTGGTGGCCCTTGCCTGCAGAGCCACATAGTCCTCCTTGCTCTGCTCCAGGTCTCTCCTGGCGGCACTGCTGCTGCTCCTGCAGGGGAGCGCAGGGGGAACAGAGAGAAGAGCCAGAGGGGCCTCGGCAGCCTCCCCGCCATGCCCTGTATCCCAGCCCTTTGCAAGCAGCAGACGTCCTTAGGTCCTGGCCCAGGTCAGGTCAGCAGACGGGGACTCCAGCTTCGCGCTGCTGTCACCTGCCCCTTTCCAGCTGCTGTGGGGCTCGGGTGCAGCCAGCTGGGGCACCCCCCCACAGGCGCCTTCGGTCCAGGGCACCAAGTCTCCTCTGTAGGTGCAGACTTGCCGCTGGAGCAGAAAACTCTCCTGGGACCGAAACCCACCATTTTCCAGCCTTTGTCCTCCTCATTTCCCGCAGCGGCATGCACAGACCCTGCCTGCCTCCTCCAGTGCAGCCGGGGTTCAGGCTTTTGGAGCCACAAGCAGCTCAGGGAAGCTGACAAATCCCGTGTTGCTGTTGGGAGGCATGATTAATCAAGGTCAGGCACAGGTTAACAAGGTTGAGAAGCACTGCCCTCGACTTTAATTAAGATCAGTGGGTTGCTGAAGAAGCTCTCCTTTGCTCTTTGTCTGCTTTGTTCTTTTTCATGAACCCTAAGGGTTGCACAGTGTCGTCGTGATACCATCCAAAGCCACGATGAAAGTTTCACTTTCTTTATCTGTCAACTGAGACACTGAATTTAAAGGTCCTCCCTCAGACTCTGTGAAGCCTCGCTTCTCCGTTCTCATCCCTCTCTGCTGCTGCTGCTCTTTCTGATACTAATTTCAAACAATAAAATACATCAGAAATAGCCACGTTGACCTGATATTTGTGCCATAGTGGTCATTTTAGAATCTGATTGTTCTTTTCAGTGGGAAAATAAAACAGGGCTCGCTTCACAGCCTAGAAAGATCTGAAACTAATTGTACCAACTGTCTAATTCTCAAATTTTCAGGTTTGGAATTCATTACAAGAAGATTGCTCCATTCTGGAACTGAAAAAGTACAGCTAACATATATTTTTACATACAAATTAGGTTTAAGAGAAATACACAGTCCATACGAAACATGAAAATCTCACCTGTCAAATTGAACTACTCACAAAGCTGAAAATAAATACAAAGAATGTGATGGTTAACCATCAAATATTTAACATCTAAATAACAATCGAACATTCCCAAAGCTTCAGGAAAAAAAATCATCCATATTAAAAGAAAGCATTCAGGGTACTGTATCCTTTGAAATTACTGAGCATTGCTGGTAAGTTTAGAGAAATCAGTATTTACATATGACTGCTCACACAAACATTTCTAAGTGGAGTTCTTTTAACAATTTAGGTATTAATCTTTCACAGTCAGTGAAAACACAGTCTCTAAGTGGAAACCATGCTCTGAATTTTCCAAGGGAAGTATTTCAGCAGCTCACTTATGTTAAACGTAGCTGTCAGGGCAGCTCCCTCCTGCGGCCCGAACTGCTGCTCCTGATACCTGGCAAGAGAAGGAACATTTCCCCCGACCACTACCCCCCATCCTCTACTCAATTATAAATTTACTTTAAATTATAAAATTACTAATTATAAAAACACATCAATATCATACGAGAAGACTGGATAGCAGAGTAAAGGAGAAAAGAGCATATATCCTGTTGCAAAGTCTACATAATTTAAAGTGAGTTTACAAAACAAAAAGAGCCTGAGCTTTGGAAATAAACATCTTGCACTTCAGGCGGTGCTTTCTGATGAGCAAATAGTGCAATACTTTCTGCTTACTCATTAAAAAAACCCTCTCCATATGTTCAGTTTCTAAAATCACGTCAAAAGGCAAAACCAAGAGCAGTTAGTATCTAAAGAATGGTCATAGAAATAATGAAGTGCTTGAGAGATTTAAAATGTACAAGCAAGCATTTACAGTAGTTGCGATAGGGCTGTTTCTTGGTGTATATATATGAAGGGAAAAAATGATCATCGAGAAGAAATGAAGATAATCCATCAGAATCTGTCTTTTCAGGCATGTTCTGCATTCAATAAGTACAGTAAATTGTTCTGTCTAATCATTTTTACTGAAATGACAGAACAAAGCCATTATTTTCAATATAATAGGAATATTAATTATAATATATTTAATATAAGATAGAATAGTTGGCGCAAATGGAGACTACCTCATTATCTGATTAAAATTCTTCATTGATAAGCCAAAAGCTAACAATGGCTAAACCAGCTGGTAGTGTGGCAGAGCTTTGCTAATATGTGCCCCTGTGTGGAACACCTGGAGTAAGCATGAAAGCACCAGACTTGGCACGAAAAAAGGACGGACATGGCATCCCTGCATCTGCTGGGAAGCACCGGTCAGACAGACCTACCCAGGGTGGGGTGCGTGCAGCAGTTTTTCAGTTTTTCTGTTCCCTTTCACTGCTTTCCTCAGGGGGCAGGGAAGCTACGTCTGCATTAGCAAGTCACACAGCGCAGTAGGAGCGCGTTTGCAGGCCAAAAAAAAACCCCCAATGTTGAGGACCTAGAGAAGTTGTGGATGCCCATCCCTGGAAGTCACAGAATCATAGAATAGTAGGGCTGGAAGGGACCTCTGGAGATCATCTAGTCCAACCCCCCTGACAGAGCTGCTCATTGTTCAAGGCCAGGCTGGATGGGGCTTTGAGCAGCCTGGTCTAGTGGGAGGAGTCCCTGCCCATGGCAGGGGGGATGGAACTAGATGATTTTCAGGGTCCTTTCCAACCCAAACAATTCTGTGACCCAGCATGCACACCCTGCACCTTCAGGGTGAAAGGAGGTTACTGCAGTTGAGCTTTAGTCTGCTCATGTGGCCCTGTCCGCTTGAAGAGTGTCTTCCCTTCTTCTTCTTCTTCCCCTGAAATTAACCACCCCTGCGCAGCGGGAGACTGCGCTACAGTGCAAATCAAAGTGCTGAGAGTGGAAGACATTGGGAAATGCACTTCTAAAAGCCACTCCTTAGTCCAAAATCCTGTTGTAGATGCACAGGGTGTTTGACACATATTTTGGATTGTCTGGAAGCTTCTGTACATCCACAATGATAAGATCAGGCACCTGGCTCAAAAAAAGAACACTGAGGATCTCAAACCTTTTAAGCCAATGTTATAAAAATTCTGAGTTACTGAAAGTAATAAGACAGAAATGCCAACAGGTATTTTGGGACAAGAGGATCTGAAAAAAGTAAGAACAGCAAAACAACAACAACAAAAAAATCAAGACATTTGTTCCTTACTAGGCTTCCCAAAAGACTATTTCCACGATAATAGAGAATTTTGTTTTACATATGACTGAATGGATATCTTATTATCCAAAATCTCAGACACATTAGAATCTCAAGCATCCAAATCTAGGTGGTCAAATGGTTATTAAATAAACAATTATAGTTACTGACTTGTGGGTGCACTAGCTATTTATTCCCCCCATAGTAATTATGATTCTTAAAGATGTGAGTCAGAGTTATGACAGAGTGAATAACTTCCTGTGGCATCCACTTCTATTTGGGTGGCAAGGAGAGGACGTCAGCAGAGGATGCTTTGTGTTTTGTTTCAGTAGCTGTAAGCACACGGCTCTGAAATTCCCCGTTTCTCCCATGCTCCCAAGAAGGACAGGATTGGAGGGGCAGGCTGCGAGAGCCAGGTGGTGCCATTGGCTGCCACATGGTGCAGATGTGCTCTTTTGATCTGCCGCTGCATGCTAGCGTTCCCATGAATGACTGTAGAGCAACTTCTTTCACAGCTGGCCGAAATTCAGATTTCTTTCACTGACTCTGTAGAACAGTTATTTTAGGGCCACTCTTCCAAACATGGTGTCTGCCTTGCAGCTAGGTTCAGTGTTTGGCAAACATCAAAAGATTTGGTGCTTTACAGATTGACTTTGCTGTCACACTCCTAAAGCAGATGGACAGTATACTGGAGTAGTGAACCACAGTGTTTGGGGAGACAACTAACTGCATTCAGACAATGCTTTCCACAGATGATGCCAACTACATAGCCCAAAGGTTGCTTGTTCTGTCGTTCTGTGTAATTTTGGCATCTGGAAATACCACGGTATTTATATGTGGGACACCAACGAGGCCAATAACCAGATGCCTTATGTGTTTAGTTTTAAGATTGCATTCAACCACTCGACATCTTTACAACAGATGGGAAGAGAGAACCAAGGGGAGGGGAGGTCGTGGCTGTTCCACATTTGCTCCCTCACCGAGGTACCGGCAGGAGTCTGAGTCTCACTCATGACCCTGATGGGCACTGCTGTTCAAAAAAATTCCAGAAGAAGCAATTTTGTCAGAACACCACTGGTGCACTGGAACTCTGAAGCTGAACTTTAAAATTTTGATTCAGTTTCGCACTCAGGTTTCGAAGTTTGAGAAAGGGGAAGAGAATTACATATGAATTCCTCCCATAGAGAAACAAGACCACATCCGTACCCAATTCATATCCAACATTTGTGAAGTGATGCATAACTTGGAACAGGTCTCCCTCAATATGCCTGCTTTCAGCTTCCTCATTTTTTTCCCCACATCTGCTGAGTATTTTATTTTTAAGTCGCGAGCCAATGAAAAGGCTGGGTTTAGTAATCGGAATTCCCACATCCTTTTTTCAGACAAGCAAATGAGCTTGTCTCCCAGCGTGCTCCAACAGGAACAAAGAGCTGGCGCCAGCCATGCTTGCCTTCCCGCTGCCATCAGAGGTCCTTCCTGGAGGCGCAGGAGCAAGCTAGGAGAAAAAATCCTAGGCCAAGAGATCTGAGTCAATCCTGACGGCTGAAAGAAGATATGAAAGGATAAAGAAACACTGAATAAATTGTAGTATTTGGAAGGTGAGGATAAAATAGGATGCATTGAAGTATTCTGGTGTTCAAAAGGCATTACTGCTAACTGATGTGTGTCTCATGTCCCCCTTGTTATGCTGGAGTAACACCAATTCATCTCATAAAACATACATTTTAAAGCACTTGCAGTACTAAACTGAGTGCACCAATGCACCTGAGGAGAAATTATTAGTTTTTTATTCCATGATCATACACTGAATAACGATAATCCAGAATTTACTTCATGCACCCTCGAGTGTACTCATGTCATCTGCTCTCTGCAGTGGATGAAGTGGTCTTCCCTAGAAAAAGCAGTTTGGGGCTCTGTCATTAAAATTGTATCATAAGAATTGAACAGAGGCATCTTAATTAAGATTCTGCAAGCAGACTTTGTTGTGGAATCTCCTAACTTTTAAATGATTTGTTTTGCAATTATGCAAAGGTCAAGACACTCTCACATTTACAGAAAAAAAAAATTGAAATACCCATCTAAAAATATTCTTGCCTCAGTTTTGAATTTTTACAGTATATTAATTTAAAACATTTCTTTTGCAAGGAAATGGCAGGCTATCAGTCCACCTGTTTATTCTGTATGTTATTATACGACAAACCCATATATTAAGCCTTTGGGTTACGAACAAAAAAGTCTTGATTCACAGTCAATGTAAGCAAATTTCAAAATAATAATGAAAACGCCTGTTTTGTAATTATGGAAATATAAGTTGTGGTTCTAGTAAAAAGGTCCGTTTTGAGTTTTATCTTTAAATAACATTATGTTCTCCTTATTAAGAATAATTTTCGACCAAATCACAAGAGTAATCCTCAAGTACAGATGGCATAGTCAAAAGTTTAAAAGCAAATTGGATAATTTACAAGTAAACTGATGCTGTAAGATACATCATACTTCCTTGTTTTCAGTACTGTAATTTGAAATAATGCAAACTTTAAACTTCACACATTCTCCCCTGTGTCTCTATAACAGATCAACTAGGGTTGGGTTTTCTGCTGCTTGCAGTCATGATTATGGATTTTCTCTAGAACTTTGAAACTGCAGAAGGGAAGTCATCTATGGTTGTCAGAGGCTACATCCTTGAACTTGGCAAAGGTAACTATTTCAAGATATATACGTACTTGCAGACTGTAGTGACTGGGCATGCTGCGACTTTCAGATAATTTCATATTCATTACTTTTAGTACTCTGCATGTATTCTTGTCTTGTCTTATAATTTCACTTAATTAAATCAGAATGGGGAAGGCTGCACTATCAAAGATAACATACCAGACAGAACAGGAGTTTATACTTTAAAAACTTGATGGATGCGCTGGAACATGGAGGACTTATGGAGGTGATCTGTTCTGTCAGCTCATTGAAATATACTCCAAAAATCTCTCTCTGCAGACTGTCCCAGCACAATACATTTGAAGGGAAGAAGAGAGTTTTAAAGCACCAAATGAGAGAATGCAGTGCTTCATTTGCTTTTTCTTTTTCAGTGAAGATCACAGAGTATCTCTTCCTGTGCTTGTTTCCCTCCAGCACTATAGTTAATGAATATCTGGATCCTAACTCTTCAGATGTATTTATTTGGAATTTGACATGACTTAGTCCTTAAGATCTTGGGAGGTAAGGGTAATTTTCCAGCCCTGTTTACTTTCATGCCAGGAGAAAGACTGAATTAGACCTTACTCCCTAGATTTGATAGACTTCAGTAAGGTAGAATTACAATTTCTATTCAAGGTCTTTTGAAACTGATCTCCTGCCTATTCTGTTCTGGATAGAGAGTCCATCTGCAGATTTAATTACAGGAAGAATATCACCTACAACCCCCTCCCCCCCTAACCTCCGACCCCAAATCTAGTTTAGTTCAAAATTTAAAACAGAAAGCTATCTCTTGTATTAACAACTCCTCTGCAAACAGTACCAAAATGGGATGGAGCAGTTGGTTCCAGACAAAAGAACTGAAAGGCATTTAAGGCCGCAGACTTCTGACGGTTTTATTACAGAGGCTCAGTGCCATGGTAGTTATGTGTGTTGCTCAGTCATTGACTACATTTCACTATTCCAAGATTCACAAGACATAGCACTTAATTATGATACTGGTAGGCATAGACAGTTTCACAGAATATATTCTTAAGTATCTCAGAGACTTGTAATATAAGATTAAGTATCACTTAAAAGCATAATGATTTGATATGCTCACAAAAATCAGAGCTTTGAAGTTCTCTTTGCTCCTCTGTGATTAAAAAGAATATTAAAGAAATATTTGTTAATTTTAATTTGTCTGCACAGTACAGGTGGTGTCCTAGTTTGAGGATGGGTAGTCACTTATCGATGCTAGGATTACTGCAAACAAAAAACAATAGCTAATTTTAAGTGATGAGTGAGAAGATTATTTTCAAAATGTTCCAATTACTTCAGCAAGTACTAACTCAATTGCAGTTAAAACTCAGTTGGAGTCTCAAAGTACTGCAGTAATAAAAGGTCTGATTAATTTCTTACATGTGATCAGTGGTATGTGATTCTCTGATATGATTTCTGGGTGTTTATTTTCAGGGAAGACAGATTCAAAACTCAGCTTGGTAAAAAACCTGTGACAAATAAAATATTTGCTTTTAGCAAATAAATAATAATAATGTCCAAGTATGATCTTTGGGCTTCAGCCTTAGTGCATGAACTCGATCCAGATCTAAATTTGAGCCTTCCAACAGGACCAAAAGTTTGTATTTTAAAACCTCTCAAAGTCTTGAATCAGCAATTTCCGTAAGTCTTCAGTAATTATGTATTTTTCAGCTCACCTTCAATAAAGATCATGGAATGTACTTTGATAGCTGCTGTGAGGACAACAACTTCTTGGTTGTAGTATTTCACCTCCATTAAACTACTCTGATGGTCTGCAGAGCTGTCAAAAAAAGGGCTATTGCAGCAACAATCACCATCTGTATTAAACCTCTGGGCTCTGCAGCACTCTGGTTTTACCCATTCCAGCAGTTTTGCCAGCTCCTTGTTAACAGATTAAGAAATGGCTTGCACTGTGTCTATCTCGCCTTCTCTTTCTCATCTTCATTCCTCTACCTGATTTTTAGCCTAGCAGTTATTACAGTAAGCCCCCGTGTTAGCTGTATGAACTTGTCAGATATGAACTCTTCATTAAGCATTTCCCAAGAACAAAACATGCTTCGCAGAATCCTAGATATGTCACACGGCTGACTTCTCCCCTGGGATGTCTTCCTTGTCTATTTTCTGAGAAAAACCTTGATTGATTTTGGGTAAGAGCAATCTGCCTGGGTTTCTGAAATCCTCACCAAAATGAGAATTCAAGCTTCAATTTTACAGGGATGCACAAGCTTTGCTTTTTACAACAGCCAGCTGAGAAGTAAAGGTGGGTATTGGCTAGCAGTAGAAACAGCACACAAAAAAAATTCCGCTGTTGGGGAGCTGGAAGTTACGTGCATGAGTGCACTGAGCTGGAGGCCTTGGAGAAAACAGATCGATTGGAGGGTGCAGTTAGGGGTGGTGTTAGAAAGCCGGAATAGGCTTGGGAAGATGGGTTCAGAAGCCGAGCAATGGTGAGAGGGGGAGGAGAGCTGAGAGAAAGGCTTTCCTTCCTTGCTGCTGGAGTAGATTGATAAAAATGCACCGTGAGGAACACTGAGGGTGAAGCTGTGGGGTGGGAATCTGGGCTGGGAAAATCAGAGGCATTCAGTTCCAAGCTGGGCTGCGGCCCTTTGTGTTTGAACATCAGGGGTCAGAGGGACTGGTAGGAGCCTGGGGCACCATCTCCCCAGCCATCACCTGGCTGGCACCCGAGAAATACACACCCCCCTGCCTCCTCTTTCCCACACTCAGAGAGGTGTCCCCATAGGCAGCTGTAAGACTGTCAATCCTTCCAAGCAATGCCCTCCTTTTTTTTGTTGGTGCAAACACGCTACCTCTTAACTATGCAGGATCACCTGTGGTAACACCTAGCTCTCACAATTAGTTCCACCACTTTGCTCAAGTTTAGGACTAATATTTTTGGCAGGAAACCCTAAACAGAGAAATATTTCATATGGCTTTAGTAGTAGTGTGTATTTTCACTGGCTTTCAGTTGCAACCTTCACACAGAAAAGGCACTATGTTGTATTAAAACTTTGCAAATCAGTTCCAGGAAAGAGCTGGGACAGCTGGATTCATTTTCCCAGTAAGTAATTGGACTACAGAGGAAAATGAAAAGGATAAGAAACAAATGACAAATTCCATGAACCTCCTCTTCTTTCTGCTCCTAGCAGCGTGCCCATGCGGTGGTTTGCCAGTAAGATGTGGCCCATGGGCCATCCCTTGGCGCTGCTTTACCAGAGGCCCTTGAAATGTCTCCCAAGACCGAGCTGCGCAACGTACGAATTGTTCTGGCAGTCTGTGTCCTGCTGCCCCGTCTCTCCAGGTGCCGCAGTGTCCTTTGTGGCCGGGCGGTGGGAGGCAAACTGATAGGTAGCTTCTTTATATTCAATCATGTAACAGAAAACACACACTGCCAAGGAAACCCTTTAGGAGGATTAGGGGAAACAGGGCACTACCGCCTATTGATACATCCCAGTACGCGCAAGAGATGTCTTCCATGTTATTTCTGTAACGGAAGAGAGGTCCAGGTGAGCAGGAACTTCCGCACGAGGCCACGTTACCTGCTGTGGCCAAAGGCTGTGGGTCACTTGCTCCAGAAAGATGAAGCCATCAGCCAAGGATCAGAGAGCAGCTACCTCACATACAATTCATATATATTACTGTAGACCATTCCACGGCTACGTTTTTCCTTACAGCTAGAATAAAAGAAGTAGTGTAATGAATCAAGCCTGGACTAAGTAGTTTGGGGTTACAGTTAGGCCTCAGGTGTTGACTAAATGTAAAATCATAATTAATCACTTTGAAGTTTCTTCATAAAATCCAGCTAGTACTTATGTATCTCAAAGGACTCTTGCTCAGTTTACTTCCTGTAAATAATTAAGGTTCATGAAGTCATATTATACAAGGGAAGAAAATAAATTTGAAATACAGTCTAAATAATCCACAATAAATGCATGCAATTTTTCTGTATTTATCCGTTTATGTAAATAATGAGGTTTTGGAGTAAACTGAAAATTACACACTTGACCATGACTTGCCACTTTTCTGTAAAGCAACATCCCCCCTCAATTTTTTCTACCATATATATCATACAGAATATGAACAAATATGTAAGATTTTTTGAAAATTTACTTTGCTGGTACATTTTAAGTGGGAATTATATTGATATAGTATAAATTAAAAGCCTAATGCTGAGCTTTAAAGTGTAAAACAAAGCAAGCAGCTTCCACAATAGGTTGATGAAGAAGCTACAAATAATTTAAAAAGTAGAATTATTTTCTTTGTATGTTAGGTCTAGAAAGTTATTTTCTTTTCAACAGGACAATGGCAATTCTTACTTCTTTATGCAAATTATTCATCATTAAATGTCATTATTTATCCCACAGCAATTTTTCACTTGTTAAAAGTTTTGTAAATAAGAAAATAAGAACAGTTAGCAAGAAACTGGCAGGGCTAGGGGGTTGAAAATACACGCTAGGAACATTCTTTGTTTTAGTATTGTCCACATCTAAAGGAAGATCTTTGACTGACCCCATACAGTGTGAGAGTGTAAGGATGGGTAGACGCAGTCGTTCTTAACTTGTATCCTAAGAGGAATAATTGGACTACGAAGGAAAATGAAGAGGATAAAAAACAAATAATGAACTCCATAAACGGCCTCTTCTTTCTGCTCCTGTATTTCTCAGCTAGTGCTTCTGGAGCGTTTCACAAAAAGAAGATTCATCCTAAGTTTAAAGAAGAATAGAGAGATACAAGCGACAGCACTACGTATCTGTCCAAACACAGTTCAGTAAAACAAACCTTCATCAGTACAAGTGGATGGCTCATTCATGGTATTTATCTATTTTAATACTCTCCACTACTCTCTCATGGAAGCAAGAGATGGTCTATGTTTATTTCTGTACAGGTAAAAATAAATCAACCTCATTTCAGCCATAGTACACAAAAAGAAGCGAGGATTTAATTACTTTGCTGTTCAAATAAAACCTGATCGTGGAGAAATGTGCAGTAAAAGGCTTCATCGGGAAGAAAAGCTGTGTCAGGATGATCTCCTTTAGTGTGTCTTCAGTCCTGCCCATCTTCCTAAGTAATGGTGAGGTAATTCCTACCAAAAAAAGCTGTTGTCACTGAACACAACACTAAGCATGAACACTGGAGACTGAAACGGCTCCTGACCAACTATCTACTCTTTTTAGGTAGTACTGGGAATGGTAGACTAGAAATACATACCAGGATTAAAATGGAAATCTTGGACTTCCATACATGGTGGATGAAACACCTGAATCTTTATCAACACCCATACAAGGAGTTCTCTTGCAGTCACCAGAATTCTTACTTTCCAAAATGCCTTACAGACAGGCAATATTAGTATCTGATGGATGCTTTGGAACTGGACACGTTCCTTGAAGACCCTTCATTATAAATAAACAAAAGAAGGATCAAATCTGTGTGCATGGAAAATGAATTATAAATGGCCTATTTGCAGAGGACACAGGATTCTCCTAAATAGTAAAATACACTGTTAGCAGTCAGCAATGGAAGCTATATCCACCATCGAACTTTATACTTGATAATTAATTGAAACCAGAGGGGGAATATTTAAACAGTTGCAAATGTGACTTTTAGATCTGTGAATACAATTGAATAGAAGTTAGCACAGCCTAAGTAGACTAACTGCCAATGATCCTGATCATCAAAGCCAACAAGTGTTTCGTCTTGCTTATTTCAGAGACACCAGAGATACCTTCAATAAAAATGGATGCAGACTAACCGTGTTACGTTGGGCATGCTCAGCCACAACGCCGAAACACAGCTACAGTGATGGTGAACCCGGCTCAGTGGGACTGCTCTCTCTGTGCTCTACCGATGGATCTACGCAACACCCAAGCAGTAAGAATCAGCCAGTGTTTGTGGAGACGCTCCAGCTTCTTGATTGCCAGCACTGGAAGCAGAAGACGCGTGGCACACGTGCACAACCTTATTGCACACCACTGCACTGCCTCAACACTGCCTCAGCAGTCAAGTGCAAAAGCAGAACAACTCAAAACCCTCCAGATCCCGGGAAGATGAAAGGTTAAGAAATGAACCAGCATTAATTAACCGAGTTACAGCCCATGTTAAACAAGCTTAAAACTTTATGTGCAGCTACTGTGCCTACAGTGAGATACTAACAGATACTCTGGATAGATTTTGGTGCTATATAAATGCTTTCATATAAAACCGTTTAATTGGAAAAAATGCTCAACATTGCAAGAGCACAGAAAAATTGGAGCAACAGATACAGCTCCAACCACATGATGCCAGGCTAAATATCTTCCCTAATCATCACATTGCGTATTAAAATTTAGTACTTAAGAGTTCAATGCTTTTAAGGGTAAACCTGAGAAAAAGTATTGCTGTAGAGAAAAACACAGCAGAAAACTACAAGAGCCCACATATCCTTTTAGTTTAAATTTAATTTGTCAGATAGAAGTTATGTATGTACAATCAGTGTGCATTGTAACAATTCTGTCAATAAAATCATTCAAATCTTCTAAAATATTAACTGGCTGCATAGCACATTTGACATTATTGCCCATGTTGAAGAGGGAACACAAACAGATTTACAATAAATTTTGTCTGATTTGGATTCTGAAGTGTTCAGATACTTAACACTCCTTCTTTAAAACCAATGCACCTGAAAAGCTTTCCAGAGCACAGTTTAGTTGGATATTTCTTACCATTTCATTACAAAAAATCACAACACTGACAGTTTAATAGAAAAAAAAAAAGCAAACAAAACCAAAAAAACCCCCAAAACATGTATCTAAAGTATCCATAAAAAAGGAGAAGGAGCACTAAATGGAATAAATTGTTCCCTTTCCCCATTTTTACATTCTGAACAGTGATTCCATCAAGATATTCTACTAAAACATGTTGAGTACATTGATTTTGTTTCATACTTGCGACAAAAAGGCCTGAGTTGGTGGGGAAAGGAACAGTCAAAAAAAGCCTGAGAGGGGAAAAAAGCTCATTTAATTAATTTACAATAATTTACAGCCATTTGTTTGTGGTGGTTTTTTATTTTTTTTTTTTGTCTTGTAAAAAGGCATTATAACTGATCACAAACAGGAGAAATCCTGGCTATTTTACAGTTATAGGTACAGAATTTAAATATTCAAGCTTGTGATGAAAAGCGGCAAGGTGGTTGCAGTGTACAATGTAAACAAATAGCTCTGGAAAGTGAACATAAGTCCTTGAGAATTCTTTACTAAGAAAACAAAACAAACTCCTCATTCCTTCCTGAAATATGAGCACAGGTCAGTGTTTAAAAGTTCATTTACAAACATAATTTAAAACGTGTTCAGCCTAAAACCACTTTGACATGAAGAGTTTTATAGTAAGATCCAGTCTGAAAGGGGCAGTGTTGAGGTCCCTGTAAAAGTAAACATCTTCCATTTCTTAAAAAAGAGTGCCACAGCATTTGCAGCACAGTGCAGCATAAACTTTTAAATACAAAAATATTTTTCTTCTGTTGGGATAATAGACCTTGCATCCTGGAAAGAAGTAACAATACTGCTACTGATAGAATATCCAGTCTGTATCTTTCAAGTCATGTAAGGCAATTACTGTGTTAGTTTACTGTATATGGCTAAAAGAAGGTCCAGAAAATGTCAGTTTTTGTTATGTTTTCCGGCTACTCCATGTATGTTCAGGTGTACTTTTGTGATCTGATGAGTGTTCAAATGGAGATCTGTGTCCTAAGGGAGATCTTGAACCATAAGGAGACCTCTGATCTAATGGTGACCTTGGGCCACTACCCGAAGCTCTGTGGTCCATTTGCCAGTCTGAGTGGTACCTATAATCCCTAGAAGATTTATGATGGCTGTACTCTGAAGAGGAACGATGATCTGAATGTATCCTGTGGTCTGAATGGGAACGGTGATCTGAGTGAGCCCGACTGTCTTTTAAACTTCCTTCCAGGCTTGACCTGTGGTCTCTGCTCCTGTAGTCATCTAACTTTCTATGTTTACTGTCACTGTAGTATCTAAAAAATAGATATTATTTGTATTAGTGTTAGTGAGGACACATTAAGAGCCACAATTATGTCAAGAGCGGGTCCAGAGGAAGCCCAC
>VXBO01008905.1:0-33136 GCA_013400135.1 Rhinoptilus africanus
TCACTTCCGCTCTCACTTCCTGCCCCCCTATATAGGGTGCAACTTCCGCACTTCCTCCCTCACTTCCTCCCTCACTTCCTGCCCCCCTATGTAGGTTGTAACTTGTGCACTTCCTTCCTAACTTCCTTCCTCGTTGTTGTTCAGTTACTTTTCCCCTTGCTCTCGCCCCGTTTCCTGTTTCCCTGTGGCAGTTGCTGCCTGCCGCAGGACGCTTGTGCCCACCTGGGGGTCTCCAGGAGAGGGTCTCCTCCCGTGCCCGTCACAGTTTAAGTTCCTGTGTGGACGTTGCTGTCACGGGGCCTGAGCCAACATAGGGCTGTTCCAGACGGATATTTACTCACCTGAAATGCCCAGGTTGTTTCCGGATTGATTCTCACCGAGGTTTGAGGCTCTGAGTGATTTAGCTCTGGGGAACCTGCGGAGTTTCCGCAGCTCTCCGAGGTACCCGCAGTGTGTGAAGGTCAGGCTCGCTTATCTCCGCAGTAATAAATTTGCCCATACCGTGTCTTTGGAACAGGCTGCGGAATGTGCTGGGAAATTGTTTATCTTCCATTCTTCATTGCCAACTGCGGAAGCACCAGGGAAGCTGAGAAACAGGGATGACAAAAAACTACTAAATACAGATAAAGAAAAGGTATTTCCTGCTCTGAGTGGCCGCGATTGTGCTGAATTTCCCTAACAGACCCGTGCTCTTATTTCCTTTATTTTCTTTTATAAAGACGCGCTGTTAGGGATCCAATCCTCTGTTCTCCCTGTGGGGGAGACATTGCTGTGGGTCAGGCTGTGGTGGAGCAGCCCTTCCCATCAGTGAAGGACGCCCCCCAGCAGCAAACCCCCCACCCATCAGGACCCCTCGCTACCGGCCTGTTTGGTGATTTAGTTCTCTAAGAACGTTCCCAGTCGGTTCCCTGCACACACCGACGTGGGCAACATGTTTTTTAATCGAATCCAGGCCTAACTTTAAAAAGAAGTGGAAGTTCTTCTCGAAGGGGGCGTTTGTGCTGAGCTTGGCCACCATTGGCATCGCACGTTATGACATGTCTGTTTTTTAATTCTGTGCAGACGCTCTTCCAGCCCCAGGTCAGTTCTTACGAGGCCTTAGCCAGAGACTGCGTGGCTAATGGCTGCTGCGTGGATTTGTTCCTCTTCCCAAATCAGTATGTGGATGTAGCCTCCGTGGGTCTCGTCACGATGTACTCCGGAGGAACTCTGTACAAGTACAACAATTTCCAGGTAAGTGATGTGGTGTCCTGCCTTTCACAGAGTAACGCCCAGGGAGCTGTTGTTTCTCTCGTCATTTTAACGTGTGCTTTGACCTTTAGCATAAAATTAGAGTGACTCCAGACAAATACAAACTCCAGGGGATAAAATTCAAACTTAGAAATGACAGATAAGGCTAAAATGTACATCTTGAAACAGTAAATAAGCTGGTTGTTATCTTAGAATTAAATTCACTTGTTTAAATACACTGGTGTCTGAGCAGGGAAGTCAATGAACTCCTGTACATACAGATAACAATGCTTTTCATATAGACCCCAAAACCCCGTAACACTTGTTTAAAACTTGAGGAGAAGCTCTCGGGGTGGGGGGGCGACTGTGGCAGGAGCTAACCTGCAAAAGCAGCAATGCCACCCTGTAATTCCTTAGGCTGTGCCATAAAACCCGAGATAAGCTGATGCGATTGAATACAAATTCCCGGTGTCCAAGGCTCGTGATGAATTGTTGGACACATGCGTCTATACGTTTCCCTTAAACCCACCATCGACATTGTTTATCTCTTTTTGAAGGAAATGAGAGATGTTAAACGGGAACAGAACAGAGTAGCTGCCGGGGGTGGGGGGGGTCACAGGGAGTGCTGGGTCCTGCTGTGATGCTGACACCCAGTGGTGAACTGCAACCCGTGCGCCTGCTTTGCCTTTCTAGCTCGATGCTGACAGCCCACAGTTCTTACGTGACCTCAGGAAGGACATAGAAAAAAAGACAGGATTTGATGCAATAATGAGGGTTCGGACGAGCACAGGTAACGGTACCCATTGGGAGTGAAAATAAACCTGCATGCCTATGACAATATACAATTTCAAGGAATACAGTCCTGTACAGCTCACCGGTAAGATCAGGCTAACTGGTTTATTACCTTCATTAAAGACTGATAAAATGCATGAATGGCCTTCCCGTATATCCCTCTGTAATGAGTAATTTTCAAATACGAGTTAGGCTTCTGATCATTATGCATTTTGGATTGCAGATTGTGTAAAAAAGTGTTGCTGCTGGACACTTGCATGTTCCTTCAGTTTCAAATGACATTACCCTGCCTGCTTTCCAAGCATTCCTTCTTACCTCAGACGCAAGTGTTTGAGAAGCAGACACACACAGAGCAGCCAAGCCAACAGCGCAGAAGGTTCTAGGTGGTCTCAGAGGGACAGCGCAGCTTCATGGCCCACCAGCCTTCCCGCTCACCCAGTGGCCAAAAACCGCCGTGGGCAGGGACGGGTGGTGGGGGCCCTGGGGCTGCACATCCCTGAGAGAAAATCGTTCCTGTTTCAGTCAGCAAAATTGACTGACTATATGAAGAAAATCACAAAATAATGTCAAATTTATTTGTCATTTTTAACTGTTTTTTTTGTTTTAATCTGGCTGTAGGCTTCAGGGCAACAGATTTCTTTGGTGCTATCTACATGAACAACACCACAGATGTAGAGATGGCAGCCATTGACTGTGACAAGGCAGTGACAGTGGAGTTCAAGCATGATGACAAACTGAATGAAGACAGCGGCGCGTTAATTCAGGTAAAAACCACTTAATTAATTACATGTAACATCATGAAATGGTGAGCGGGAACTTCTGCAGCCCTAACAGGAAAAAAATGATGGTGTAGGACTCATGGGAGCAAGGCATGGCTTGCACAGACTCTGGTGACATAATACCACTAACAAAATAAGGTTTTAATTAATAGCCAAAGGTTGCATCTTCCCTCAGAAGCACAAACAACACCCCTTGGAGTCTGTTTCCCCTGCAGGCTTTGGATCTTTGGAACTTACAGTATATTGAAGCATCAACATTATATTGAAGTAGAACTGGAGTCAGAAGGAAATTCTTAACTTACACCCTACATTTTTAATATCGAAGCCCAGGGGAGGTGCAGGATACAGGGGTTAGCAGGACCTCTTGTTTCACATCATAAGCAACTTATGTAAAAAGAAAAGAACCACACAACTTTTCAAGATTAGGACGCTTTTCTGTGTTGTTTTTGCCAAGAGATAAAGTGATGGGCAGGGTACTTCTCAGCCCGTGGCTCTTCACTTGTGTGGTGTCCTTTCAGATACATTTGAACTGTTCAAATATTACACAATTACAAATTATGATTTACAAACTTAAAATCGGTGGCTCTTGTTTTCAGATGGTGCCATCACAATGTAACAAATGAGAGTAATAAGCCTTTCAATCAGTCATATTACCATACCATGTTGTACAATTTTAAGCTTAGTAACTTTTACAGTGTCTAATATAGTTCCACAAAAACATGGGTATGTTGGTCCTATAGAGGACAGCATGCCTGAGGAAGCGCTGCAAGGCGAGGCTGTCTTTAGAATTAATCATATGCCTTTTATGCACAAAGGCGGCGGCAATTGCATAATGGAAACCTTTTGGTTTAAAATAAAAATAAATGGCAATGTGCTCCTCTGTTGCAGTGTGCTGTCCTTTACACGTCAATAAGTGGGCAGAGACGACTTCGCATACACAATATAGGTTTAAATTGTAGCTCCCAGTTAGCTGACGTCTACAAGACTTGCGAGACTGATGCACTTATCAACTTCTTTGCTAAGACAGGTAAAGTTATAACAGACCGTTTTTGTTTCCTTTTTTACTTCAGGGTGGAGGAAGGGGAAGGAAAAGGAGTTGACATGATTACCTAGTGGGAAATCATGTTTTGTAACTTGCTGCTTCAAGCCTGAGCCACTCTTGAAGCATTGTAAAATTGAAAAGACAAACAAATCACATATTTTAGACATAGTGCTGTAAAAGTAATGCCTATGAAGCGAGCTAGAAATATGTCACGCACAAAACTGTATAGGTGCAGTAATAGAAATGGGCATCCTCTCATTGGAGGTTTGGTGGGCTATTTTGGGCAAAGATCAATAAACATCCTCCAAGATGCTGTCTGTAAACAAGGCTGAAAATATAGACCTCAGGTCAGTAAAATTAGCAGCTAGAATATAGGTACTTTGAAATATGGCCCCATCTTTAGCACTCTCTTTTATTCTTCCCTATTTGCAGCTTTTAAAGCCGTTCTGAGCCAGCCACTGAAGACGGTCAGAGAGATCCTGGTCAATCAGACAGCTCACATGCTGGCCTGTTACAGGAAGAACTGTGCCAGCCCCTCGGCAGTCAGCCAGGTAAAACCCACCCCGGCTTTGCAGGAGGTGAACAACTGCCCCTGCAACTTCTGCACTAACTGAAAGGAAAATTCCACGACAGACTTTTTCTTTTACATATAATTAATGACAGGTGGGATTCAATGGTAGCAATTACAATACACAGGGGCTGTTGTTCCAGAACAGATGGCTTTCATTTTTTCTTCTTGTGATGTTAAAGATTTTAGTACTCTAATTTTTGACAAATAAGACTGTTACTGTTAAAAAAAAAGAACGTTTGTATCTTAGTAAACAGTCTGAATTTGCACATGGGTACCTCAGGTGTGCTGGAATGATAAATACCTTTATTTTCCAATTTTTTCTTCTAGGCTATAACGCATAGATTAGCATTATTAGCACATCCTAATTACATGACTTAAAATTTAATGCTCCAATCAGAGCATCAGTTGTTTAAATCCTTTTAAATTTCTCACCCTTGAGCTTGAGAGAAAGACTAAGGCTTTTACATCCCATACAATGCTTCCAATAATGAAAAGCCTGGGCAATGAATTGTTTAATGTTAATCAGGACCAAATATGTTAGAAAGAATACCAAAGCGACACTTGCTGTGGACCTTTATTTCCCTCCTAAATTGTTCAGGGGAAAAACCAGCCCCTTTTCCTATGTGACACCCCTTTAATACCTAAAAATAAGCATGGGTTACGGGGAGATGGCAGCATCCAAGATGACAACCACAGTCTAGAGGGCAAACAATTTCTGTTGGATGCTTATTAAATGTATTAACCATTCCAAGCTGTCACATCAGGTTTGCAACAGCACATATAAAGAAGGTTTTATGTTTTTTTTTCTCTTTAATGACAGGAAACAAGCAGTGGTTTATTTAAATGTTTGAAAGCCCAGCTCTCTTTCCCCAGCACGTGGGATATATGAAATAACAACCCCTCTCTGCCTCTCAGCTCATCCTTCCAGATGCAATGAAGGTGCTGCCGGTGTATATGAACTGCCTGTTGAAGAGCTGCGTGCTGGCTGGCAGGCCAGAAATTCCAACTGACGAGAGAGCCTTCCATCGGCAGCTGGTCATGTCTATGGGGGTTGCTGACACACAGGTGTTTTTCTATCCCCAGCTTCTGCCAATTGTGAGTATGTTGTTTGCACATCTTCCTTTTCATTTCAGTAAAGCTGTTTTCAGGATGCTGTGATTTTATAACTGTGCAGGTGCCAAAAAGATTCTGGCTGCTGGGCAGGTGTTACACTGCCACGCTGCATTACATTTTTGCTGTGATGTAGTTCTAGTTGAACTATTGTGAGGAAGGAGGGTAGAACCTCCAGTTTAATGGAAAGTGGGCAAATAACATTATCAGGCACCAACATTAGCATCCTCTAAGAATGTTACTCTGCTTTTAGCAAGGTTTTTGCCCAGGCTGATGAAAGATGCCAGCTTTACTAAAGTCTTCCTTTGCACACAGTGCAGTAACTGAAAAGGAAGAGGTTTGATTTCTAATTCCTATAGTCTGGAAAGGAACCACTAAGATGTACTAAACCTTTCTGTAGTTCCTTTTCAGTATCTACTTTGAGATTTAGTCTTGTGTATTTTTGCCCCCCAGCACAGCCTGGATCCGAAGAGCGATGCTGTCCCAGCTGCCGTCCGCTGCTCTGAGGAACGTCTCTCAGAAGGAGGGGCCTTCCTGCTGGCCAATGGTCTGAGCATGTTCCTGTGGCTGGGGGTCAGCGCGCCCCCAGAGCTCATCCAAGGGCTCTTCAACGTGCCATCCTTTGCACACATCAGCACGGAGGCTGTGAGTAGATGGACACTAGTCCCTTTTTCAGAATTTATAACTTAGTAAGACCAGACTGCTGATCAGGGAAACAAGTGAGACCGATTTTCATCATTCAACTAAAAGCAGAAAGAGGCGACCAGCAGAAGGTGTTAAGACACCAGAAGTGTCCTAACGTACATAAAACTTTAACAAGCTTTGAACACTCTACACACTTACAGGAAAGGAGCTTTCACAACATTTTTAAACCTTCCTAAACTTTTGCTGTTGCAGATAAAATCCTATTGAATGTGTATTGCTAAAATTGGAACAAAACACTTTGCAACAGTTAAAGTTTCTCCCAATAATGAATTTTCATATAGCGATTATTTTAAACTGCAAAATGGCTTAGGTAGATGAGTCTTTTGAAATGAGACATTTTTGTGAAGGAGATGACTTTTCCCCATTTAGAATGAAATCCCAAGTAATTTGCATTATAAATATCAGCAGCTAGTCTTGTGTGAATTCACAAGGGACCGGACTGGAATATAACAACCTGCCGCGCTTTCACTCTTAACAGACATCACTGCCTGACCTAGACAATCCATTTTCTAAGAAACTGAAGTCAATACTGGAGCATATCCAGAGCCAAAGGCCCTACACTATGAAGGTAAGACTTCTCTCTGCCTCAACTTATTCCCCATTCCTGTTCAAAAGAACACTGCTGGCTTTGGCAAAACTTAAAAACAAAGAATTAGTTTTCAAAACTTAAAAAACAAAGACAATTGTCAAAACTTAAAAACAAAGCTGTAAAAGATTTTACATATCAGGAATTTTCCTGCATGTTAGTGAGTTCCAGCATGCATTATAGGCACAGGCATCTCAAATGTTCTTAATTCTTAAAAGATTTTCGGGGATAGTCCAGTCTAAAGGTTACTATTTTATTCTGCAGACCTTAATTCACACTAGTCTCTCTCCCCTGTATTCATAAATGCAGCTACTGAAATGTGGAGATTTATTAGTTTTGGGGTTTTTCTCCTCAACAGCATACAGTAATAGATACAGGGAAAACATACTACTGCCAGTTGGTATGATTGTACCCTAAATATATGTATCTCTTTTCAGATGATTATAGTAAAACAGCGGGAGCAGGCAGAGATGCTTTTCCGACAGTTCCTAGCAGAAGACAAGAATATTTATGGAGGAGCTTCTTACGTGGATTTCCTGTGCTGTGTTCACAAAGAGATCTGCCAGATGCTCAGTTAAGGCAACTCAAGCATAGGTATAAGTCAGGTTCGTTTTGATTTTACAAGGGGGACAGTGATGGGTGCCCGAAGGCTGGCCCACAGCTCCACTATACCCAGGCATTCTGCTGTGCTCTTATCTGTGCTCTTTTTGTACAGTTTCATTTCACACCCCCTCTCACTGACTATTTAGCTTACTTATTAAGCTGTAGAATAGGAAGTTCTGCACTCAGGTATTAATCTTCTGGGAGTCCTGACTGTTTCTCCAAGTGAACTGCCAGATTCCAAACTGTCAACGCTTAAGAGCATATGGCATGCATTTATTGAAATATCATTTAGAAAAATCTTTAATTATTTGTTGTGCTAGTCATAAGTTGTACAAGAGCCAGGAAAGATGCTAAAAAGGTATACAGAAAAGGGAAAAAAATACAAAACACTGCTTTTTCTAAATGAGGGCATATAGTTGAATCAGATTTGCAGTAATCACGTAGTTCCATGAGTACTTCAACGACCTTCCTGTAAAGCTAGTATTTACAAAATAATCCCCTTTCTCCTGGAAGGGACAAGCATTACTTTCTGCAGAAACAGCTCTGGGTAACCTTCCACACCTGGGGTTATCCAGGAAACAAAACACCTCAGTTTATAACTGGACTTGGGTAAGTTTAACAACAATGGACCACAGGAAGAACAGTAATCAAACAATTCTTTTGCTAAGTTTGGTAGATAATATCACACGATTATGGTACAATTCTGTTAATTAAATTAGCATAGCATTTAATTATATTTTCAAAATTGAACATGCTAAGGTTTATTTAGTGCATTTGCTAACTGGAATATTCCCAGTACAACTTAGCTACATCTGTCCCTCAAAAATTAACTGGCAGGTCAACTGTAAGACAGTTGACACATTACCAAAGGTTATTTGTGGTGCTATAAAAAGAAAGCCTCTTGTTTAATTCAGTTCTATTACAGTGACCTCCTCTCACATGACTGATTTATTCAACAGTCAATGCTTTGAAAAAGAAGCCTCTGCTAATACCAATATTTAAGGTAGAGTTTAGAAAGCCCCGAGTCTTTGGGAGAGCTGTTTACGTCAGATACTTCATCAGCCTGTTTGTATCTTTAGGACCAATGCCTCTGCATGTGAGGTTTGAACTTCCAAACTTGAAAATCTATTGTTACAAAAATCAGTGTTTCAAAGAAAGCAAAAAACCCTCAAAAGTAAGGATAAGAGTTGAACCTCATAAAAAAAAAAAAGGTGCCTTTAAACATGTTAGTGTTGCTGTTTAGTGTTAATCATTTTAATATCCAAGACAAGCAGTCAAGGTGCATATTTCTGGTTTGACAGCAGTGACTGAGAGCTCTTAAAATAAGCGGCTATATTACAAAAGGATCAGCTGCCAAGACAAGCACTTTTTAGCTGAAGACTTTACCCTGTAAAAAGTATTTGTTGCCATTCCAAATCGGTGTACTTTGTAAAATGATAACAGCAACTCTATGTGTAAAGAAATACATGATTATAATTAGTACTTGCTTATGTTTCTTCTTTCATATACTAAGTTCTCCAAGTTTTTTTATGCTATCAGCCTCTGACAAAAGCTATCCAACACCCCTTAAACAGTAGCACCTAAATCTAGTACCCCAGGTCACTACAGGGGGTGGTTTAGGGCAACTAGCAATCGGGAACTCCCTTCGGGGTTCATGCACACCTTCCCCCTGCCTGTCCCTCTATGCACAGCAAGACAATATGAAGAGTTTTTTGTGCTGATTCAGGAGCCAGGGAGCATGGCAAAGTTAAATTAGTAACAGTAATTCCTACACAGCATAAACAAAGCCATGCACCCAACAGTAAAGACCACTGTAGGTCACCTTGTCCTATTCTGACTTTGAAGACCGCAAGCTTATCTGCCCTTACAGAATTTTCAGTGTGTTTCCCCTGTTGGCATCACCCAACAAGAAGGAGGTAGCTTCGTTCACCTCAGAGGTAAGCAGCTGGTGAGCTGCTCCCCCAGCCGCGCTCGCTCATTTCCTTACCTTATTCCATGGTATTTGACGATGGGCAGAAGATCCTGTCTGTACCACAGCCATGCGCATCTTCTGCTTGGTCAGTTCAGGCCGTGCAAGCACCACTGACCAACTGCTTTACAGCCTGTTTACACCTAGAATTCTGATGCAAAGTGTACACATCCCTTACCAGTGCACTGGCAGAGCCTACGGAGAGCAGGATTTCAGGCACAAAGGTATAGTAAGACAAAGCTATTTATACTTGCATAGCTAAAATCAGAGCCCTAGCCTTTCACATACAGCTAATTTTTCCTATGTACCATATTGGCTAAACAAGCACTAAGATACAGACACACGTTGATACAGCAGCGCTAATTGTTAACAGTTCTCACACAGACATATTACAAGTGCAATTTTTGTCTCCAGCATAAAAGGCAGGGCTGTAATATTCAACTCACATTTACAGTAGTTAGGCCTTTTTTTTTTTTTGCTTTTCAGCTGCTGCAATCATTATACTCAAAATTACTTCCTGTTTCACCACAGAACTTTTCTATTGCTTGCTTTCTGACCCATGAGAATGACCCTATTATGAAAAGCATTAGTGAGCTTTCCCCCCCTGTTATTAAGTTGACCTTCATCCCATTACACTACAGCAATAAAGTTGCCACCAATTTTGGAAGGCGAAACCGTTTTTTCTACTAGATACAGAAACAGTGAGTCTCATCATCTATCACTTTCAGTTACTCAATGTATCCTTAAAAAGACACGTCCAAGAAACAAGACTTCGAGATGTTTTCAGGTGTTCATTTATTCTTTTCTAGAGTGCATTCTGGATATTTCTATTCCCTGCCAAGAATTTTAAGACATCTGAGTATTCTAAAATTAATCCCTTGACTTGATACCATTTAACTTCCATTGTCAGATCAAAATTGTTCTTTAGTTTGCAGGCCTAAATTCCACTCCACCGCACATTCAGTATCTCAAACATACACAATGAGCCTGCGTTCATGACACCGCGCTGGGGAAGAACGTCAGAGCCCCAAGACCAGTGCCCACTGACGGCACATCCAGCATTTCACCACCTGCTTAGAACCAGCAGTGTTCCAAACGGGAAAGAATTCTTAACTGATGGCTGGATTTACACACAATGATTTACAGTTGACCAATGTCTTAAAATCCCTTTGACGCTAAATGCTAAGACATCCCACATAACTTGTCAGTGCAATTGTCAAATCCTTCACTTAATTCATATAGGGTGTAAGATAAAAGTACTCTAAACCTCTTCCAGAACGGAAAGACATGACAAGATCTAGACAGGCATCCCAAATCAGATGGGTGACATTATGCATTTAATAAAATTGGAAAGGCAGGAACTTGTTAAGCTTTTTATCTTCAAGGACAGCATGCTCAAAATGTGCTAAATGAAATAATCATCAGTTCACTGATTACGAGCATTAGCCTCCTTCTTCTGTTAAAGCATTACAACTGAAAAATTAACTGAGTACCAGTAATGAAATTAAAAGCTTTTCGTCTCTAGACATCGCTTTAGAGGTGGTCCAAATCAACAGTGATTAAAATATATCCAGATGTTTTAACTGTATAATTAGGGTGGGCCTGGGGAACACTGTGGCACCACAATATTTCTGAAGTATCATCTCCACAAGCACACAACACCAAGCCTTTGGGTACACAAAACCACGTGCTACTGTCTTACCTTTACAGGCAACCTATCACTGTTGAAACACCACCTTCAGATTATGACCAGCAGGTATCTGTCTTCATAGAGTCCACGTAGAAAGTTCTATTTCCTTGTCCATTAACCTCTATTAAAAAATTACAGTCAGTTGCTTGTTAAAAATACATACATTACACTTCCCTGACAGATACAATCTAACACTCTCTGGAGCTGTATTCTTTTTTCCTTACACTACTGTAGCAACTTCAGCTTCAAGGGGAAAAAAAAATGAGAAACCTAACCCTTCATGTTCAAGAAGGATATATCTGATAGATATTTTTTTTACAAGACCAAGTACAACTGATTTCCCAAGCCACCGAAGTCCTGAGCAGCACCCCAACTTCAGCAAACTAATCCAGATGCATATCTCAATGGGTTATTTTTGAGTCTCCTCTTCAGTGTAGCCTAACTTAATGCATAGCCTAACCTTATTTATATTAAGAGTAGCCTACACATAGAATTGTCAGCTATGGACATATAATTAAAGAGGGGAAATGGGAATTAACATTTTCTGCTAATTGAGAAAAAAAGAAAAAGATTTGCCACCATCACAAAAGCAGCCTTCGTAAGGTTTTAAGTGTCTCCAGTATTTACTTTTTGAATAGGAAGATGACTGTGGCAAAATCAGGGAAAAGTTTTCTTACTGTGGCACGTAACTTCTATCAAATGCTGTTCCAAGTAGTCTTTGGCAGATTTCACCAACAATCAAACAAGCACTACCCTTAAGAACACCACCTCCCCAAATCCAGTCACTCTTCAGATGTGTGACTGTAACACAGGAAAAAACACGATGTAAACAACAAGTGAGTTTCATTTGCGCTTTAGGAGTCCCTTAGTAAGCAAACCACCAAGGCCGCAAAGTGCACCAGACCCTAAAAATACCTGCTAACCTTTCATGCACCAAAAGAACAGTTACTGCCCACTCTTTGACAACAGTAGGGCGGAAACCAGAGTAAAACAGTAATTCCAAAACCTCGAGGAGAACAAACCCATAAAACATTAAGAAAAATATTTCAACATTAGTTTTGATAAACAAGTTTAATAATACACTTGACAGGACAGTTATTTAAAAGCTGGGCTTCAATAGAGAAACATTGTAAGACTTAAAAGCCGATTTTCCAACACCTAAAATTTTGAGACTTCAACAGCCAGGTTTGTTCAGTCTACCAAGTATTGACCAAGAAGTTCAGAGCTGTGGTTTTGCTGAAAACAAATACTGTACGTACCACACTGAATGGCTTTCTTTTCACACTGTACTCTGGAGCCGATCACCAACAGTCCACTTCCAATGCACATAACCTCCACAAGCAAAGCCAAACACTTGGTTGGATTGCTGCACCCTCATTACCCAGGTTATTAGTTTCAGGAAGCACTCACTTTTATGACATTGCCTCACATTTGCAATACGCTCTCCAATCAGATCTTTCTACTACCTGCATTGCAATTGCTCTGCAATAAAACTGGTTTTCCTTACCAAAGAACAGGCCATTATGAGCAGACACTGGCTGAAAATCCCTACTTGAGAAGCAAATCCAGACGTACATGGAAGTTGTGGACTCCATATAAACACACAACTTCTTGCTTTCCATAAAGCACAACACACACTGCACAGAATTACCGCCCTTGCCACTACAGACATGAAAAGTGAGTGCATATACGCCACAAATGAAAAACTTGTTCCCTATTCCCAGGAATAACTTGGGAAATTTAAACCAAATAAAAAAAAATAGAACTCTATTTATTCAATTTTCTCCTTGGTTTCAAAGAAGTTAAAACAGGTGTCAATACAGACACAGCACTTTTTCTTCCATGAGTAAAAAAGTAAGCCTGCTATGGTCATGCAATTCAGAACTGCATTTCATGCCCCCTCCACCCTATTAATCCAATTCAGTCCAAACCTGAACCTCCAAAGAACGAAGAGGAACCCATGTTGTGGAGAAAATGACAGTTAATAAAGCCCACAACTTGCAAGTTTCATAAGGGAAGAGCAAGTGGTTCACTGCAATCGTATCCACGGTTTGAAGAGCCGGTGCCCTCTGTTTTGACAAACAGAAGCTGGCAGGAGGCTGAGTTTGGTGCTGTCAGGTGCAGGACCCTGCCTGACAAGTGAGGGGGTGTGCCGGGCTGGTCCCTGGAAGGCAGACTATCTGTAATGGCTTGCACCAAAAACAATTTTAAAAGTCATCTAGCTTGAGTCCCCAGAGTAAATCGCTTTAGGAAAAAAAAGACTTAAGAGTCAGAGAAGAGGCATAGGACGAGGGGAAGAAGCAACTACCCAACAGTCATCAGCGGGTGGGGAAGCCTCCTCTATGGGTACCTCCACGTCCCCCTCTGAAGCCACCCCTCTCACCACGAAAGTTAGTTCTGTTCCTCTCTCTGCCCCTTTCTCCTCGGCCTGCTGAAGTCCCTCCTCTTCCTCCTCCCCTGGGAGCACCACCTCCCCGGTCAGACTTGGACTTGGGTGGCGGTGACTTGGGCCGAAGTCTCTCAATCTCTTCGGTACAGCCGGTCAGGTGGGAATTAGGAGCTGTGAAGTATGACGAATACGTTTCTGCATTGAAATTGCTGTTTGTGAGGGTGGGTCCTACAGTCAGCCAACCTATGGAACAAAACCAGAGTCAGCGAAAGCAAGAACGAACTCCATGCTTCAAGGCCATTGTTGTCTCTTTCCTAGTAAGTGAAGGCTCAAGTGATAGGCACAGACACTTACCTACACGTCACCTGTACTGAAAGGAATTAAAAGCTCACATCTGGCAAAAACCAGACTAGTTGAAAAGTTAAGATTTTAGTTTGATGTTTTCTTTCCTTTTTTTTTTTTTTTTAAATTACACATGGCTATTGGAACATTCACACTGTGGTTTCACTAGATCCCTTCTTCCTCCTCCTCCCTACTCGTTCTTACACCACATTTTCCAGCCTTTCTGTAACCACACTAAATCAGTAAATTCATCTAGTTTAAAAATAACCTCCTCCTCCTTCTCCCCTTTTTAAAAGGCATTTAAATTTGAGTCAGGAAATGCTGTCTCCAGAAACCAGTTGTGACAGTGCAGCCAGAAGCACAGCATGCTGGAAAAACATATCTGAAAACACAATCAAATAACAATTCTGTTGAAGTCCCCATGATAGGAAAACAGAGGTTAAAGAGTAAATTAACCTTTCTACGCACAGACATTCAGTGGGCATTTCAGCTTCACCAAATTAATCAAGGTGGGCAGACATTCAAAACAAGCACATTCCTATTTTTCCATATTATGAGCTAAAGTAGCATTTGGACCTAAAATGGGGCTCAGACCACTTAAAAATGTCAGTGTGAATTTAATTTTTGGTTGTATTGTATATTAATGAAGAAAAATGTAGTTCAGAGATCTCAGCAACATGCTTATAAGGAAAACAAGAATAAAAAAAACAAATGAAGATCAGTTCTTTAACACTGTTCTCTTTACCCTGGGAATGTACATAATGTTTACCTTGCTTCCTGCACATTAAAAAAAAAAAAAAAAAGAAAGAGGTTAGGTTTTCATACTTCACAGAGCACTGTGAGGATCTGCGATGAGTATAGGATTTAAAGCGTGCAATGCAATTCCAGAGTAACCACCCAATTTAAAAACCACAGCAGTTGAATCAGACAAACATGTCCCTGTGCGACATTAACATATAAGAATTCACCTACAACAGCCCTGAAGTAATACCTGATAATGTCATTCTCCAAAACAAAACAGGCACCCTCCACACACGCACACCAGTAACCAAGAGAATTAAGACTGACACTATCATTAAAATCCAAGCCAAAAGCCAGTCAAAGAATAGGAATGGACAATAATCACTACTCCATAGTCATATGAGCAAGAGAGAACCACCACCTTGAAATTTATTTAGGTAACTTACTGCTTGCAGATTGTATACTGATATAACCTTCTATTCCAATTACAGTAAAAAATAAGCAACTTTTTTTTTATGTATCAAAAGTATTAGCATTCAATTCACATACAGAAAACCAGGCCATGGATGGTCGTGCCAGCAACCTAACTGTAATATCACTTAGTACATTCTGTGTTATGCTCCTGCAACACAGGCAGAGCATTCACCCCAAGACAGACATTCCTGCTAAGAAAATACACGTGAGATCTTTAGTTCTAGCAAAATTTTCTGCTATTTGATCATGAAGAACATTAACTAGAGCAGAAGTCACTTTGGTACTGTCGCAGTATTGGGAGACCTGTCAAGTGATGCTACAATCCCTCTGTTGCTGAACATAAGGCTCGTTAGTTATCTGAATGGGAGGGTAGGAAACCTGGGCATCCAGTACATTTTCTCACTCCTGACTAGATTTCCACTATGAAGAAGTCACCAAAAAGCTCATCTGGCTTTCTGTGGTATCAGTAATCCCATGGTGGGGAAAATGGGGTTATATGCAGAAATGCATAGTTACTCAGCTGATGCAAGTCCTGGCAGAAGAATTAACCATTGTCGTCTCAGCTTCCATCAGAACTCATCAACTGGACTCAGATGGAAGACTTATTAAAAGAAATTTAAAATTATTTGAGAAAAATAAACTTAACAGTTACCTGGTCGAATTGTACTGTCCCTTCCAAAAAGATGAAGACGTCGCCGTCCAAGGCAGAAATGCTCAATGATGTGAAAAATCTCTACAGGTTTTTCTATGTTGCCAATTTCAGGCTCTTCTGTGATGATTAGGTCAATATCAACATTAGCATGGATGAAATCACCATCTGTACTGCGACGCACAGTTCCTTTAATGCCCATGAGGCAGTGCTCCTACACACACAGAGAAGAGTATCTGTCACATGCCACACACATGACTACAGCACAGACATCCATGGTTTAAGCACAATGGAGAGAAAAAGAAATTCTGTGCAAAGCAGATGCTATTCTTATATAGGGAAAAGTCTGAAGCATGAACTAGAAGAGCAGAACAAGATGGAGCTACCAAAAGAGTCTTTTGAAAACAAAGCAGAGTGTAGTGTAAGCTACCTGGCTTGATGAACTGCACTACGAAGTGGTAAAACTCAAAGACAGGCTGAGATAAGATATTTGGACTTCTTCAATTACAGCAAAGTTAGAGCTTAAAGTTGAAAATGCTAAGAAATCACAACAAAGGAAGGAAGCACAAGGTGATGGCAAGAGTAAGGGGATAGTTATTAATTATGATTAATACTTGTATCAGCATTCTCATCCTAACTTTCTTCATACAAATAATTTTCAAAGTTCTCAGTCATAAAACAGCCACTCAGTGAAAATAAGATGTACTTTTTCATATTGTACCTGCTAGAAAAGCAGCCTTCACCCTCAGATTCCTTTCTAGAAGGTATCACTGCATCAAAAAAGTAAAACCACTATCAAACTGTCAATGCGCTCTCAAGTCAAGCCCATCAGCATTGAAAGTGTTAACTGTAATATGCATTGCTTTGCTTTAACCTAAAACACTGTAGATCAATTTAAGTGACTAGCATGTAGAATCTATGAATGAGGAATCACCATAACCAGTACAGGATGAAAAGAGGGTTCTACATACTCATTTCAGAGTTCTGTTTCTGGGAATATTAAGCTCAGATGGGCAATTTTCCCCAGTATCACGAAACACTGATTCACAAAGCACCACCAGATGGCTCTAAAAAAGTTGCAGACAAGAGTATGTAATCATTTCCAGACTTCTGGCCCGGGTTTTAAGAGCTAGTGAATAAGTGTGAAAGGCAGAATAGGTGACCTACCAAATCTATGCAGTTGGTCAACTGTACCTGAGCTACAGGGTACAGCTTAGATTTAACTAAATAAAAGGGCAGAATACTGCTAAGCAAATTAACCATCAAGCAAAGGCTTGGAAATCTAGTCTTTAGGAGAACTATCCATAGCACTTTATTTTCATAACACGTGGAACATCATCCATTAGTACTTTAGATACTGTAACAGGTGGCACAGCATAAAGCATTGGTCTAGAGACATGTCTGAACTAAACAGGATAGCATTTGCTTTTTCAATCATTGGTAAACACATCTTGCACAACAGACTATTTAGTCAGAATAAGCTAGCTCAGTTTTCAATGTTTATCATAAATAGTGAACTCAGCCCAACCCTTGGGCTCAATAAATGGAGAAATTCTCTAATACCACAAACTATTCTCCATTAAACAAAGACATAAAGCACTCCCCAAACTCTCCTGTGTTAGTTTTAACCTCTCCCTCAAAAGTAAGCTGCAAATATTTGCACTGATATATGCAATAAACATATAAATATTTCTAAGTATGTTGTAACTAATACAACACATTTTCAAACAAACTTCAGCTTAATGTAAATGCAAGTCAAACAAAGATTCCAGATATCTCAAAGGGAAGTTTAGACTCCTAAACAATGGCAAATCTGAGACAGAGTTGAGGATGCTTAGTACTAACAAATGATTAGTGAATGTGGAATGAGTCCTGAGGTTAATGATATTTTAAATTACTAAATTGTCAGCTAACTCTCTGTATACAGTAAAACTGCCACAGTTACACCCACATATAACAAAAAGTTCTTTATTAATCCTATCTACATTATTCTAAGTTTCCAAGTAACATACATTCGAGTGTCTTAAATCAGAATACTCTTTTTTCCTCTGCACCTTCTTCAGTGCACATCCTCCACAACACATCCCTAAAAACTGTCCAATTTAAACCAAACTGACCGATTCTGTCACTTCAGAAAGTCCAGAGATGCTGACTGAGCTACAGTCCCTAACAGCCCTCCATCTGCTTCACGCTCTGGGCACACACCTGCACGAGTGTATTTAGAACCATTAGCCAGTCTTCCAGAGTTATTGTATATGACCACATCCATTTATAATCTACAGTTTTAAAGACGTCTTTTGCATTAAATTTAGTGAAATTCTACTGCTAAGTTTAGTTCCATTTAAAAGGTGTTCCTCCACCAGCAAGTTTTCTCCTCTAATCTGGAACGGAGCTTGCGTCTTACACAAAAGGTATTACTAATAGACTAACTGCTTATTTACCATTCACCTATATCTGAAACGACTCAGAAGTCAAAAACATTGCAGTGTACAGTAACGTCTTCTGTTCAGTTTCCATTTTCCCTCCCAGCATTTCATTCTTGTTCCATCAGTCTATGAACCCTCCCCAGCGACCTGCATTTCAACAAGGCTTAAGTGAGTATCACATTTAGAGGACTGTAACAGAAATTTAGCAAGCAGTGTTAAATGGAGATGAACCTTCAATACCTCATACTGACTAAAGTCAAGAAAGGACAGAAGCTCATCATTCATCCTATGAATAAGTTTATTCCTTTGTAATGTACTTTGCAGGACGCAACTCTGAAGTCCTCGTGTCTGCTCTCCTGAACATGTGTCACCAACTGCCGTGGTGCACCAGGTGTTTCATTAGCATGAAGAGACAGGATGGGAATAGAGGAGAAATTGAGCCAAACCTTTACCTTGGTCCTTTGGAAAACAGCCTTAGGGTCAAGAGTCTTGGTCTTTCCAGGATTGTTCTTATTCGTTTTAATCCAACAAATGTCCTCACATCTTCTGTAACCCCATTTGCGTAGACACTAAATATTACAGACAGATAAAACAGTTCACACCATACCAAAAACTTAAGTAGCCTAAACTGAACACTCATATAGGTACTTGACTTTTCTTGCAGCATAGTTGGAAAATAAATTTGTCACAGATGAATAAAACCCCTTACTGGCATGACTGTACTATGGTGGGTCAAGCTACACACCACTCCCCCCACCATCCTACCCTCCTCAAAAAACCAATCTTCAAGAGGCTCAATTGCATGTTGACTTGTCTATGTAACACCCCCTTTTTTTTTTTTACACTATCTAACCACTGCACAGATTCCCTATGGAACTGCACTAATTTTTACCTAGTGACACTTAAATTAAATCCAAACCAGCCTGAACAACATAATGACCAGCTGTCTTGGCTCCATCTTAACTAATACCTGCACTCTGGTAGTTTTTCATATCAATACAGAATTCTATAAACAAGAAGATAAATAGCCGAAAGCCTTTACTACCATGTTGTGGCATTTTCTATATCTGTAGAAAAAAATAAAAATAAATAAAAAAAACCTTGCATGACTTTATAATCCTTAACTCCTGTGAGTGTATCTTGGAAAGGGAAGAAATCGGGCATTAAAGACTTAAGCTTATTTGCTTTTATTGCTTGAGTAATAGCAATTTGCTATTGCTGCATTCAAGAACTGTCCAGCTACTACGAATATGTCTATGACCAAAATCAATCTATCCAAAATAGCTACTCGAACCAACCTCAGATTGAAAAGCAGTTAAAGCAAACAGATTAGTAACCACATGTCATCCTTTAACAAATGCCATATTATTTTAATAGAAAGCACTGCTCAAACTAAGCAAACAACATTTCAGCACAGAAAGAGCCAACTGGAAATTCTTATTCCACCATCCCCAACACCAGCAGTGCTACCCTGGCATACAGAAAGATTACTCTAAAACTCCAAGATCTTAGAGGGAAGTAAAACTTCACTCAGCTCACTAAGAGTAAACCTACTTAAACTCCAGGTGTTTTCTGAAAACAAGCAGTGCTATGCATACAATTTTATCTCACTTTATGAAATAGAAGCACCTTTCTACTAGCATGACTATTTCTGGCAGAAAACTGTTAAGACTTCTGTTAAGAAAAAGATCACGTCGTAAATGCACTCAACATGGCAACCTGCTCCTATGGCAACATGCATACATCAAAAACAAGACAGCAGTTCAGCTTTCTAGACCCTATAGAATTATGCTTCCTCACACAGGCACAGCGATTCATCTGGAAAATAGCAGTATCTAAACAGTTAATTCCAGATACACTTTAATTTAGTTAATCCATTTAAAATTACCACAGTAACAAAACATCTCTCAGCAGTTACAGTTGAGAATTCTATACAGAAAAAGTCAAGGATAAAAATAAACTCTTAAGCCTGTCCCTGATAAATTGAATTAAAACATCATCTTACCACTCGGCCAAGATCCAGACCCTCGCCTGAACCACACCATAGAAACACAAATGACCTTGGGGCTGCAATTTCTTCAATTTCCAATTTCATGATCTAATAATAATAATAGTAATAAAAGTGTTTCTGAATTAAATATAAATCACCAATTGTATCAGGAAGAACACTTAAGCGTGTTGAAGCATTATCACAACAAACAATGGGAAGCACATTTATTAAAGATATTATTATGTATACCATTCACAACCACCTTCTTAATATTGTTTTCCGGAAAGTATGTTGTAAAAGTTACCTTATCAGTACTCAAGTGCATGTTTACAACACAGCTTATGATCAGCTTAATTATTCTTTTTAACAGAAATTCTATCTGTATAGAAAATTCTAGACTTAAAACACTAATACAGCCCACATGATTTTTTTTCCCCCTAAACCTCTGCTTCATTTTACCATTCCATTGATAAGAAAAAGATTTAGCAACAGAGCAATAGTGCTCTGTTTCTTTTTAGCCCTGTAGTTACTTATATGAAGCCTGTAAGGAAACATTATTTAAAAATGTACTTAATTCCGATTAGTATATGGGAAAGACATTCTCTCCAGTTTCACTTTCAGGAAAGAAAAAACAAGACTTTATCAGGACAGCAGTTCAACAATGACAGATGAGTAACATTCAGGATGAAATCACTTCAGATGCAAAGCATCTGTTACTCATTACAAATTGAAAAGATTCAGCTGTAACTTGCTAACACATCAAATCAAGCTTCATTCAGTGCCATCGCGAAGAAAAATAACGCAGTAGAAGCCATTCTAAAAGGATATAACTCCAACACTTCCAGTTTTTCTGTTAGGACAGAACATTTTTTCTCCACAAACGCTGCGCAGGCACCACTTTTGCCTGATGTAACAGTGGCTAACACAGAAGCTACCCATTCCTTAACACGTAGTTACCTAGTCTCTTATTTGTTTTCAAATTCATGCCTTAAAGGTGAATTGAATTTTATTTTGTTCTCACGACCCTTTAGTTTGACTTGATTCACTTCTGAAGTTATACATGTGCAGGTTCCAGCCTAAGGACAAACTAAATCTAGTTTAAATAACCACCATCACCTCCCCCCACGCCCCCCAGCCCCAAACTGCACAGAACACAGGTAAGAAAATCTCAGCAACAACCTCTTCAATCTACGGATTCACTCATATTATGACAAATTTTCTGCTTATGCAGACATAGTGCTGTGTACCTTTCAAATGGGGTCTCTAAACAACAGGTATTTGCTAGTTGCATATTCCCAGCCATATGCCTGAACCTCAGAATTTCTGACATGGTTATACAAACTTTTTTTTAATCAGCTGCTCCTCTCTACTACAGATTGTCTGGTTTGTTGTGAGGGTGGGGTGATTTGGGTGGTTTTTCCAATTTGGGGGTTTTTGTGGGTCTGTTGGGTTTTTTTCTTTTTTTTTTTTTAATGAGTAAACCATAGCTACATAGACTAAAGCCAATTTATCACTATTTGATATTAGCATTACAAGGTTTTTTTATTCAATGGCCAAGGTGAAGGAATTCTCCCGCTCAGTCTTGATGGACAGGGCAACTTGGTAGCAGGCTTTGTGTCATCGAATTGTTACGCTTAATGACACCCAGCACTTCGTATCTTCCAGCCCTCACCTTGCTGTTCCAGAGCTGAGTTTATTGAAAAGGGACATAAACGGAATGGAGTTGCTTATCAATACAGCTAGAGTGTTTCTTTCTTCACAAGCATTTATGTGCATTACTACAGAAAGAACTTTAAAATCTTTCCTCTAACTCAATTCTCTAAATTTTTACTATACCACGGTAGAGTAGCAGGAGTGATCTCGAAAAAGATTACATCTTGCACATTAAGATTTCTCCTTTTTCCCAAAAATGGATCAGAAATCAACACGGCTTCAAAAAACCCCTTTGACATGACTGAACAGTAAGGGAATACATAAAAAACCAGAATAAAATTCCACAAGTAAGGTTTATCTATTTTGTTAAGCTTCTCAGGATTACAATTACTTTGACTGTTAAAACTTCCTACCTAATCAATACTTGGAGAAAGGAGATATGTCAATGAAGCATATTCATCTGATTTTTTGACTAGATGACCAACATATAAAAAAGCACACCTTAAAAATCTCTTTGAGAATTTCAAGAAACAAGGAAATATTTACAATGGCTATTCTGAATTTCAACAGTAAAAACCAAACAGAAAAGAAAACTCATGGAATTTAAGGGCAGGTAGAAACCCCACTAATATTAGATTTAAGTTTTCAACAGGCTGTGGGAGAACAAAAAGGTATATTTAATTCATTGAGCTCCTCAAAAAAGGGGAAAAAAAGCCTTTTACCAGAAATAGCATAGACATATATAGAATATAGAACTTAGCTTTTCTAAGAATCTAGACTTTTCTTTAAAAAAAAACAACCCCGAAAACCGTATCACATCTTTCCTTAAAAACACACAGGTAAAACATTTTGATACCCAATTAATCCTCAAACTATTTTGTTAAATACACGTATGAAATCTTTTGCACAGCAAGAAAAATACTTACATCGTCCCAGGTCCAGCATTTTTCATTGGCAGTAATGCCAGTCTCTCGGTAGTACTCTTCCAGTGGTGGTTCCAGGAGAATCACATCAAATTTAGACTTCAGTTCCCTAATATCAAAAGCTTCCAAGTCTGCTTGTAAGTACCTGTTTAAACAAAAGACCACAGATTGCTTGGATAAGTTTTAACAGTGGTTTGAGAATTAGACTCCACACAGCACTTCTGTGTAGCCAGTTAAGAGTAGGGTCTCCTGAGTAGTTCACATAACTCAAATGCACTAAATCCAGAGGAGATGCATAATGCATTCTCACTTAACCTAGGCTGGATGCTGTTGCATTAGGTTTTTTTAAAAGTAGTCTTTCAATAAACAGTTTTTATGATTCTAATTTAGCAAGCAGGAAACGGATGCCCACACAGACTGTACAACATTATCTAGCACAGAATCACTGCACTTTCTGAACATCCATGGACTATACAGGAGAAAACATGAACACTTAAGAAGCAAACACTCACTGCCTGGCTAACAGACTTCCATTTTGCTTCACTTTGGGAAAGTGACATGATTTTAGAAATGCCATTTATTAGGTTATGTTCAGAAGATTATGAATACTGGAAATGTTGTTACTTTCCACATAGTAGAAATGTATTTCTCTACCACTGTAACAAAAGCATAATTCCCCACACATTGATTTTATTAAATACATGCAACAGCACTCTTATGGTGGGCCTTCACACCTGCCTACCACTCACTGCTGTATCACTATCAAAAAAATTACACTGCTCTCCCCCCACTATCTTTAACATTAAAAAAAGATGATTAGCAGACCACCGCCTCCCCCCGTCCTACGAAACTGTCTGGAAGAGATTATTATTCCATAAGCATATTTAGTGTTATCAAATCAGCATTTGATTACTATTTTTCCCCTCGTTGTGCTTTAAGGCTAAGAATGCCAAAACGCATTGAACTTCAAAACAGCAAGTTGAGTTTTGCATTTTGTAGCTCAGTTATTCAGACAACTATTTCAGAGTTTTTCATGTGAGTATCATGAAATAGTGCTATTTTACTCAGTACAGATTTGGACTTCAGTATATTAAAAGAATTAACATTCAGACAGCTTCAGATTCCGGGGAGTAACATGCTGCATGCTTATACTGTGTCTAACATTCAGCAAAAACTGAGAGGTAATTCGAAGTTAAGAGGACAAATCACCTCCAGCCAGCCTAAACACTCTTAAACTACAAAGTACCATCTGATTAACAGATACCAAGATAATAGCTGAACATTATACAAAAAAAGATGTTACAAGAACAACTAAGGTTATATTAAGAGGCAAACTGTTTAAAGCTTTTTTTGTTATTGTAAACTGCATAATATCATGAGATTCATGATCACACGATGTTCTTTTTGTTCCCTAATTAAAGCCTGCAGCCCAATCAGTTGACAGTTCAGCTTTAAAAACCAAAGCTTTAGATACTTTAAAATAATCATACACTGGAAAGAAAATCCAGTTTATACACTATATTAAACATCTAGATTAAACTTGTAAAACCAAACCGATTTTATTCTTCTGAAGTTTTAATTGATTAATTTGTATATACAAACAGAAACAGAAAATGTAAATTCTGAGCAGGTGCTAAAGATAGAGATTTGCAAAGCAGACAGCTAACTTCAAACAGGTCTGAAGAAAGGCATTTTCCACAAGAACACTTACATGGGAGGAGTGTTAGATTTAGATATCAGCTCATCCTTCAATCTGATGAGCTCTCTAAGTTTTGGGTATTCTTCAAACCTATCTGCTAAGCCTAAGAAGAAGAAAACATGAAGTTAACAATTACTTAGAGAGTAAAATTCTATCAATTAAGCATTGTCCAGTATTCTGAATAGGTCCAAATGTTAATACTTAGCCTCATTTTAATTTTTGTTAGAAACAAACCAAACCCTTCAAAGCAGTTTTTTATTCAGGACTTCACAAAAGCCTCCTGCCTTCACCCAGTTAATTACGTCTGTTACTGAATGTTGAGTCTGTGCTCTAATCTTCTCTAGAGCACTACTGTATAAGAGGAGTTCACAACTCCTTTTATCAGAAGGAAACAAACTTTCATTTAAGCTGAAAGTGCCAGAATAATGAGAGAATGTTATTTTGTTATCCCCCCATCCATAAGTTTATATTAAGATATAATTAACATTCACTTACAGAACACTCTTATTTAACCTTTGAAGACAATTCTAAGGAGGCAACTGAGGTGGGCTGGCTCCCTTAGGCACCCTTTTTATTGAGATTTGGCACTCTGGTGTCACTCATGAAGATATGAATACATGTATATTTATTTATCAGGTTCCTAGACTTAGCTTTACAATGTTAATTTTCAAACCTTTCATATCTACAGAATGCAAAGGGAGAACCCTAATTAAGTTTCTGCAGAAAACTTTTTAAAAGAAAAAAAAACAAAAACAATCGAACTTTTCAGTATATCGTATTCCCCCTTCAAAAAAGTAGAAACAGTATGTTTTTGTTATTGCTAGCAGTAGACTCAGCACAAACCAAAAAGTTTATCATTCCCACCTCCCAAGCAGTATCAGTTCAACTTCAGTAGGAGTTATTTACAAAGCTTCCTGATCATTTAAATTTACAATTTTAAATGGCCCTAATCCATGAGGGGGAAAAAACAACCTCACCCAAACCCACAAACTCCAAAACACTTAATCCCTCTCCTTATTTTAATTCAAACTTCTGAACCTCCAACCCTAGCATCGCCCTGGTAAAAGCAAATTCTTAATATCTAGCCTTATCTCTTATTACATGTGCATAAAACATGCAAAAGCTATTTTAATTCTTTTCCTTAAATACTTAACATCTTAAAAATGTCACTGTGTTCTTCTGATTTCTGCTGCTGTGTTGCTTACAGCCAGTGCAAGTCAAATACTCACAACCAGCAGAAACGGAAGCCAGCAGTTATCAGCAGCTAAGCAACAGATTTTAGAAGAATTGTCAATCAACATGACTTCACTTGTTTTTTAGAAAACCCCAACAAACCAACCAAAACAAAATGCACAGGTCTCTCCCTCTCTTCCAAGAGCAACATCAAAAAGATTTAACTGGGTATTCTGGAACCACTAGTTCCCTACAGCTTTTTGTAGGGTCACATCCAATTACAAAGTAGCACCTAAGCAGAGTTTTGATGGTCAAGTACCAAACTCACCAAATTTCTACTTGGTCAAGTAGAAATGTATGCTAACCTATGCAGGACTTGACATACTTCATCTCTAATAAAGGGTCTAGACTAGCTGCTGCTGACACATTAATTTCCATATTAACACTTGCATAACAATTTGTCTTGTCCCTTCCCAACTCTATATGCAGCAGTGAAATCAGAGTGAGTAACATGGGGTATTTCTTCATACTCATTGTATTTCAAAGAACAGTGTATAATTACTACAAAACTGTGAAGCCCAGATGCTTTTCAGATAAACACATAACTGAGTCAAAACAGCCCATTTTTCATGCTCAACATCCAGATGTGTTTTACAGAAACACTCACAAAACAGAGAAGAAACAAACCACTTGCCTCAAGAGGCAAATAAAATCTTGGTCCGGCATCTATAAACATGATAAACTTGCCCTGACAATCTTAAATTTGACAAAATACAGAGAACTGTTGCAGAAAACTGCAGAGAGAGATGTCCTGCTTTTTTTAGAAACCAAGTAACTACCAGCCACCCATTCTGGGCAACAGGATCAAACCCTACTTTGGTAATGATTCCATTCATCCCTAATAAAATTCAGGCCTGATAAAGTAAGATTTCAGTGGTAAGTTCTGTGATGGATGGATGAACGTGAACTTTAAAAATAACACTCTCTAAACTCAGTAACATGTTGTGCCTTCTAATGAGTTGTCAGCAGTTACATAATTTAGCTGGTAAATATTATCCACATCGCTTACTGACTTAAATTTAAGTATTTTCCATGCTTTATGCACGACATGCATTCTTGGAGGCAATACAGTTCAGAAAACAGCTGAACTGTAAGTCAGCTTTTCAAATTTCCAAAGGTTCTGAGATCTGCTCACTGGACTCACCTACTTTGTGGAACCAAAAGATCTAAATTTTGATAAAATCTTCCTGGTTAAATAATTTCAAATAAAACTATGAGTAAGAAAAGCCTTAGTAATAACTGCCTCCTAACTGATTAAAAATAAAATAATTTGTATAAACTTATATCTTGGTACACATGCACACAGAGAGACAAAACTATGAAGTATATATGTATCTACATTTCCCAGTAACTGTAAGGAATAAAAAAGGGAACAAAAAGGAAGTGCTATGGAATAAAATGAGTTATCTTTAGTTACTGACTGTGACATACCAACATCTCTGATGAAGTTCTGTGGTCTGTGTCCTGTATCCACAAAGTGTTGGCAGTAATCGTTGTGTGGATTTAAGCTCTGCGTACCCTGGAGAACAAAAGGGAGTTCAGTAAGAGCAAGAGGGAGATAACCAGGCATACACGTATATACCACACGGGTTAGTCTAACAAATAAGAAAGTGACAGATTTTTTCTTCTTTTCAACATGTCTTTATAAGCCACACTAGTCAGGAGCTCCACTGTGGTTTTAGTTCCAAACTACACCCACCATTACTACAGCTCATTGTAAATTGACCCAGATTTTTAGTCAGATCAATGTAAACACTAGTTTCAGTCATACCTTTCACAGGAAGCTTCCATACTTTTGAAATCCAGTCCATTACTTCAGCCTTTAAGGCTGTATTTCAAATACCATCAGCTGGAGAAATAGTTTAACACAACTATGCCAGCTTTGACTAGACATCTAATTGCAAAAGCAGCTTACCTTAAGAAAAGTACTGGAATCTTTGTAAATTTCTTCTTCGTAGGGCAGGTTCTCTTCATCTTGCTGCAGCTCTACTTCATCCTTGGAAATAAAGCAGATATTACAAGTATGCAAGATCATGCTTTTTCTCTTCTCATGATTCTGCTTCTTAAGGAAGGAAGCAGACTGTCTACAAACAGAAGTCTCCTAGAACAGCAGTTCATGAATGGTTCCAACTCCATTTTGGAGGGGAAAAAAATCACCTATTCCCAGAAAGGGAATCTCTATCATTGAAAGTTACTGATAAAGGCCTCTGCAAGAAGAATAAATACAAACCCCTTCATTTCTAGACTCTGACAAGTGTAGGCAGTGCTTTACAAGGTACAGAACTTTTAATTTTTGTCCTCCCAATATTTCACTTCTTAGACTAAAGCAAATTATTTTTGTTGTATTTTGTTGAAGGCTTTGTGTAGTAGAACCTTTGTACATTTATATCCACTCAGTCATCTCTAGTGTTCCAACCTGAGCAGCTGAAACCATCTTCTCTATATAAATCTGTTAAAAGTCCACACTCTGCAGAAACAGCATATGGTACAAGCCAGTATTTCATTTGGACTGACCTTCAAAATGGGAATTTTAAAGTTACTTTTCAGGCTCAAAATTTACAAAAAACAGGAATTGTATTGCAATCTTTTTCCCCAGTTAGTGTGTCAGCAACAGACAGATTACTGGAATTCAGAGATGTGTGACACTGACATACTCTGAACATCCAACATAGCACTCAGAACAGAAACAAAGAGACTCCTCACCTCCTTCACCTCACTTTCTGTTTTCCATTCACCCTGAAATAACCTAGTCTATACACTATATATAAATAAAACTGAAGTACCACTAAATAACGTGATCTACCATGTTTTAGTAGGATGCATATGCTCTTTCATACATTACTGATTGCAACATAAATTTTAATCAGCTAATATACAGCTCCACATGACGAGAAAAGCAGTCTCAAATAAGAGAGAAACTGTAACAGCATTCACAGGGAAAAGGAATGAACAGCAGACAAGTAGCAGCAATCGTTATTCAGGAAAAAAACACCAAAACTGAAAGCTTGAGTTTTACTAAAAACTGCTTATGCCATCATAAGCTTACACCTGTTTCTGCTCTTCCACATTCCTCTAAATCTTGGGGCCACAAACAGAAAGCCCACACCACCAACTTTCAAAGGAAAAAGGACAGAAGACAAAGCAGAGACAGAATGAAATTCACAATAATGCAAGATATTAGGATATTAGGTTCTTGTACATTAGCCATCCTTGTTTCCCAAGTCTGGTACACTGTTGCTGAGTTAGGGAAACAAAAACTACCCACAATATTCAGGCATATAGTTTTTTCAAATTACTAGAGATACACTGAGCAATTATGATGATTCAACCAAGTAAGACTTTTTTAAGCCTCCACAACAGTGGCATGGAAGCGTTCAAAGCTTACAGGCCACTGTTTGCAGAAACAAAGCAAAAAAAGGGCTGCACCAAATTAGGGTGGCAGACAGCAAATGGTATTTTTGTATTTCATATGAAACTCTTTGCCACAAAACACTGTCAATACCAGACATTTATACAGATTCAAACAACTGAGTAAATTCACCTAGGGAAGGGGAGAGATGGAGCAGCAATCACAACTCTCAGAAGGCGATGAAAAGCCTGAAGTGGCAACAGATACTCTAGTCCCGTTATCTGTCACTTCCAAATACGGACCAGTGAGCTCAACTAACCCTAGTACAACTGTTCAATTCCACAAAAACAAGACTACTGTAGAAGTTTTTTGGAACCATAATTTAATGTTCTGACCTTAAAATATTCATTATTAATTTTTCCCAATAATGCATCTGCTCCCATATCTCCCACCTCTATGGTTTGCAACGCAGAGTTGGGCTCCAAGACAGAAGTCAAGCTGCCAGCAGGGAAGCTTAACAAGCAGCCTTGCTGCCCTTTTTTTCGTATCAGCCTGATGCTCATTAAGAACTGTCACTATACATTTACAATTATTCTAGAAAAAAAACCCACAAAAACAAACAAAAAACCTCCACAAAACAAAAAATTCAACTTTTTTTTTTACATCAGACATTCCTAAATGGCTGAAAGATTAACATACTTAATCTTTCATCTCAAAAACTGCTCTCACACTTCCCCTGTAAAACGAAAGAGTCAGTGTCACCGTTCAGGCTTCCATGTCAACATCAGCATAAGGCATTTAGGTGTCATCAGCTCACTTCACTTTCCATTTGGAACACTAGAAACTGACAGAAATCCTCTAAATTACCCAACTAAATTTGTTTAAAAGTTACATGCCCACATCCACACACTCTACGTCTGTAGATCTTGTGCCACCACACTGCACTGCACTAACAACAATGCTGTATCTTCACAGTAACCCATCCTCACCAGCGATTACAGCTCAATGCCCAGGCTCCAGCTACAGCAGTTAATGTTTGAGGACACATTCATCTACACCAAATCTGAAGTCAGGGCACAAAAGTTTTAGCCACTTCAGGAAAATTAACTGCTACCATCATGCAGAACCCAACACTGCAAGTCAGAGTTTTAGAGACGTACAAGCCACTTTACATCGGAAACACCTCGAATTTTCCTATCAAAACTGATAAACTAGCAATATTTGTCTGTAACAGTAATAGTTAAGTCTATTATTACTTTTGTCTACAGAGTACTGAACACAATCCAATAGGACTTGATACCATAAGGATCTAAATTTTTGTATCGGTTCATATTACAAGACTCAATTTAAACAAGCTCAAAGTACTAATGAAAATGTTACATAAATACAGATGGGATTTTACTAAGTTCTTATCTTCTTGCCAATATGAAATTAGCAATGTCTACAGAAAATAGCTGATGACTCCGTTATAGATATTACACTTGGGGGTTTCAAGTTTCTTAAATCTATTCATCTGCTCCACTGAAGTTGGTCCGAGTTAGTACTACTAAAACATTCTTCAATTTCTACAATATAGCAAGAGTCTGGACGCTTCCAAGTGGTTACAGCCCACCTCAGGGCAAGTCTTCTCCTCATACTAATGAAGAAAGTGTTAATGATAAGATTCATATGCTTTGCCAACTGATGTGACTTATCCACACATATTTCACAGAAAAAAGAAATAAATTGTTGTTTAACCAGATACTCAGTGAAAGAGTAAAAAAAAATGATGAGAACTGATCACTAAAGTGAACACAAAATCCTCACTTCACAAACAATACATGTACTCTATAAATCTCGTCTTTGAGATGGTGACTTAATTGGTTTGCTAAACAAGACGTACAGACTAACACTTCGCATGTTAAAAAAAAAAATGTCTGTCCACATACAGATAGACTTTTAAAATTAGTCATCAAAAAATGTTCCATCATATGTTAACTTTTTGGTTTAGTAAGGCCGAAGTAAAATACATGTTATTATAGAACACAAATGTAACACTACCAAGGCCTCATATTTCAAAAATTACTATTTTTAGCATCCAAGAGAACAGCAGACACTGCATTATTTCATAAATGCACTGACCTTGATCCTGCTTTATCACAGAAGCAAGGGTGTTAGGACAAAGGAAAAAAAGAGAGAGGGAAGATATATGCTGCAACCAGATCACAAAGCAAATCAGGAAGACAGCTGCATCATAACCATGCCTTTGTTTAACCTCCTTTCTCTACCACTCATCTTGGACAACACTCTTGGATGAGCATTTGAAAAATGAAGGGCATGAGAGTTTGACAACCACTCATTCTCCAGTGACCATGGAGGTTTTTTAAACTGAACTTTTCCTGGACATTTTTCATACTTAAAGCTTACCCCAAACCAAGCCTCTTACTTCCAATCCCTTAGAATCCCTTATTTCTTCCATTCATCCAGAACTGCACTCCTTCGCACTTAACAGGCAGGCTGAAAGGCACCCTCAGCCTCCCTGTAGCTCATCCAGTGGCCTACACCTCGTGCTAAACACACATTTTCTTCTTACACAAAGAAATTGTGGTCAAGATTTTTTCTTGCGTACCCAAACACAAACACATTTTACCACTTCTTCCCACACAAGACAGCCAGTCATGGCACACTACCATTCCCTGCAGGCACTAACACCTATACCTACCCTCCTCCTAGGAGAAGCAGTAAATTGAGCCCCCAAACATTGGGTTCTGGTGAGAGTAGAGTTCACTGTACCTAAGCCACATCTGAAGAGACCACTAAGTGTCTATGTCCCCTCTCTTAGATCTTTGCAGTTGAAGATCTCAAGGGAGATGCCACTCAGGGACATACATTTTTTAAAGTATCTATAAATTGCATTTATTTTTACTTATAAAATACGTGTGCATGCATGTAACTCCCTCAGAGACACATGGACATCAGAGAAAAAGTAACTTTTTCCTTTTTTTATTACCTTGTATTCTTCAATCTCTTCCTCATCAGCTTCTCCCTCATCTGGGTACTTGCGTTTTGCATTTGGTGCAGAAGTATCATAAGCAGCCCTATAAATACCCCCAAAAAATTCTCATGTAAAACAGAGAACACTTCAGAATGCCTAGACTACAGGTATCTATCACAAGTTTGAAATTATTTTGAAACTTTGTATATAAGAAGTTGCTCCTCTCTCCTATATTTCAGCCCAGCACAACTTTTTAAGGACCGAGTCCTGAAAACAGACACCTCTCTTCCTCATTCTTCTAAAAGCTACAGTTTATTTTGCCCAAAGCAGTGCATCTACAAGATTAAACCTGGTCACACAAGAAAATTACTGTTACATGTGAGAATTAATAAGCACTAGTTACTCTGTCCTAGACATGTCTATTGTTCCATAAGAACTTTTAAACCAAGTTTCCCCGTAACTGCTCTTAGTAAAAGTATAAAGGCTCTAGGACAATGCTGATGGCATAATCTAGATTAAGACTTGGTTTTGCTCCACAGCAGCTTTTTAACATAGGAAGCAAAAGTTACCCTTGATTTCATAACTGCTATTAGAAGTGAATAACCTAACCCTACTCACATTGTTCCAAGTTCAGATTTGTGATTTTTATCCACTGAATAGTATGCTTTTAAATAACCAGAAAGATTTGAGTGTAATCTCATCCTATTCCAAAGGCCGCCGTAGCTACTAAACCCACCGAATTTCTAACAGAAGCTGTGCACTGGTACTGACCGACAAGTCTCTCGGGTCTCAGCGATCTCCCGCTGGTCATCCTTGCTGTTGAGCACGGCACCGATGCTGTCCGCGTTCTCGGCTCCTAACTGAACGACGGGCAAGGCACGTTCAACCCACAGCTGCCGCTCATTACACCCCCCTCCTCACAGCTGCAGCCACTAACCCCAAGGGCCGCTCTCTGACCTCCACACGCCCCCTCACCAGCCAGGCCCGGCTGCAGGCCCCGGCCAGCGACAACCCCCCATCCGTAGCTGGTGGGCCAAANGGGCGGGACCCGGCCCCGCCACCGCCCGCTACCTGCTGCGCCAAGAGCTGCCGCCGCAGCTTCTGCCGCTCCCGGATCTCCTGCAGGCGGCTGTTCATCGCCGCCCCGCCGGCCTCCTCCGCCGCCCCGCCGAACCGGGCTCCCGCCGCTGCGTCACTTCCGTCCCCTCTTCCAATGG
>VXBO01008905.1:33182-46474 GCA_013400135.1 Rhinoptilus africanus
TGGCGGCGCGGCCATGTTGGCTGCGGGCAGCGGCGGGGCGCCGTGCCCGGGGGCGACCGGCGAGCCCGAGGGCGGGCGGCTGTGACCTGCAGATTAACCCACCCCATGGCGGACCGTACACGCCGTAGCCTCCAGCTGGGCGGAGCTGCGGTGCCCGGGAGTCGCTGAGCGGACTACCTGCCTGCTTAATGCCACTGAGGTGTTTTTTAAGTCTAGGTGTGACGTTTTCACTCAACCATCGCAGCCGGAGTTTCGTCAGGTGCTGCAGGCACCCAGCGGTGCGGGCTCCGGGGAGAGCCCGTCCCTGCAGGCTTCGCTCCCCCGGGCACCTCGCAGCTGCCGCAGATCACCCCCATGTGGTACACTTTGGGGCCCGTATCTTAGTTTTACACAGAATGGTTTTTCTTTGTTTTTCTCTCTTGAAGCCAGACTGCTGTGTCTCTCCTACATATCTCTCGCCCTTGTACATCCTTTACATCCAGTTTCAATATCCAGTGTAGTTATTTGTAGGTTAACCTTTATGTTTCGCCTATGTTCTTCTGATCGTTTAAAAAGTTCCGGTTTGAGGGAGTTTTGCAAAATTTTTAAAGCATTTTTCATCTGAAATTTGGTCTCTTTCCTGCTTCCTCCTTTCCCCCTCCCTCTCGTTGCCTGGGAATGTACATAATTTACATTGCGTGCTGATTTTCATCCTGACAGCTTCATTCTGATGTTACAAGAATGAAGCCTGAAATAAAGGTCTGCAGTCTGGATTCAAAAGTTGTGCAATAAACTTCAGTTCCTAGTATCTCACAAAAGGAAACTTCACAAAAGAATAACGAAGCACTACAAATTATCTCAGCAGTGACAATTAATGCTGTTTGTTCTCCTGAAATACACCAGATTTCCCTGTAATTTTCAGACCCAAAGATACAGACAACAAGAGCTGAAAAGGGACATTAATCTGAGGTGTTCCCCTGCTGGTATTGTAGCGCAGTGACCATCCCACTTTGTGATACAAGCTGTTATTCTGTTCTCCTTTTTTGACGTGGTACATATGGTATGTACACATGTCAATGACATTATCAGTGTAGAACTTAAAACTGAGAAAGACACACAAAGAGAAGGAGAGTCGAGCAGTGCAGACTAATGCAGAAATAAACTGTTTCTAGCTATTCACATTTCTCAGTAATAGAGCGTCCTAGAAAGATGATGGAGCTTTTAAATGCTGAAATCTCAAAATTCCAAGAGGTGATGTTTTACCTCCCTAGGGAACACATTACTAGTTAGACTGTCCTATCTATGGAGATGTTACGGAAAAAGAAATGCTCTCTCATACTACTGGACACTTTGATATTGTTGGCTGTAATGAATACAGTAGAAGCCCCTGCACGGTAACAAAATCACTTCCTCCTGGATGCAATATGAAGAAGTTTCTGTGAGCCTGCACTCTGTTTTTAGAACTGGTTGCTAAGACAAACTAATCTTTACAAACACTAATGGCTATGAAAGATGTTATGCTATATCCATATAATGTTTCAAAATAAAAAGATTGTATTTTTGCAGAAAGCTCCTTGCCTTTCTTCTCTGTGTATGCTGTGGGTTTGGCTCTCAGCCTCGTATGCAGTCTGTGGTCAGGTTTTTTCTTTTTAAATATCAGGCCAAATTCTGCTGGCTTGGAGTCAGGAACTACACCTGCACATATACTGCACCATAACCCAATCCATAGGTTTGGGTGTGATTGCTGATATTGGTGTTTTGATCACATCATGATTCTCTGTGGTCTTGAACCTTATGGAATCATGGAAAAACAGTGGAATCCTCTAATCCAGCCTCATACCCTGATGTCATCCCTGATGTGGCGTCCAAACTACAAAGACGCGATGCTGGAAATGCATCTAATCGGGTCAATTCCTTCTTGAATGGCCATTCCCCAAACAAGGTATTCAGCTGCAGATGAAGCCCTTCCCAACACTGTGTGAAATACAAACATGATGCAGCACGTGCTGTTTGGGGATCTCCGTGCAGTTTGCCTTATTTCTTTACAACTAATGACTTGGTTGAACTGCATTCAACTCTGATCCTTCAGATTTATGAAGCTAATTGTTTTCTCATCCTGTTTTTATTTAACTGATTATTCCTGAGTACATCACCCTTCACTTCTCTTTATTGACCTGCATTCAATCTTTTTAAATATTTCTATTCTTGCGATAATTTTGAATTCAAATCCTGCCCTCCAGCACACTTGTATCTGCTTCCAAGTTAAAGTGGTTGTCTCCAAATGTAAAAAGCAGACATTCCATGCCACTTTGTTTAGCCATTTATAGCACTATAAAACATTTATAAACCACAAACAAATAATGGTAGAATTTCACACCCATCTGGGACCTGTGTTACACTGACATATATGCAAGTCTAGTCTACTCCATTTAGCAAAAAACTGCTAGCTTATTTTCTGTCAGTAGAAATTATTGTAAAAGTTACAGAGAATTAGGCACAAGCTGCTTAATTTATCACTGTTTTCTCACTGTAATTGTTCTCCACGTCACAAACCTCAAAATAAATTATGCCCAATTAGATGCTCAATAAATTCATACATTGAAAGCACTGAATGGACCAAACAGACGAAATAAAAAGGAACTTTATCTCTTAACTGAAAACAGATAAATAGAAAACAGCATGGAGTAACATCACACTTCCTATTTCATGTCCCTTTTCTCCATGCTTCTAGCCAAGCACCTAGATCTACCTCTTAGTTTAAAAAATACCTTTTAAAGTTGTTAACCTCAGCTTTGGGGCCTATTTTGAATAAATGATAGCACCCACAATACCCAGTGATTGTGGCTGCACATGCTTTTCCACCACTGCCTTGGGCTGTGTCCCTACAAGATAGCAAATCTGTCTTCATGAGCATACTGCAAAAACACTACAACCACAAATCTATACAAACTCACTGCAGTAGTTCAAATTTTGTTTAAAAATCTCATAAAAGCAACTTAATAGCAGCAGAATTTTTACTAGGCCAGTACTGCTTGTCCTTAGTAAGCCAACATACAGCTGAAATAGAGCCTTCATAAACACGCCAAACACTCTGGGTAATTTGACAGACATGTGCTGTGCTTTCACGCTTCATCTAGATCAAATTTCACTGCCATCTGATCCAGTATTGTACATGTCCTTTGTAATGGACACGAAGCCTTCATGTTGCGTGTTGCTCACAGCATGAGACCGCTGCCTCTGGACCAACTGATTACAGCCTCCTTACCAACCTGGAGGTGACTATTGACAGCAATTTTGGAAGAGATTATTTAATTTGTTTGCTTTTGCATAGCATTATATTTCATTCTACTTTGTCATCAAGAATAAGTAACTTGTACACAAATGTTTAAAAAATTATAAAAATATTTCTAATTTCCCTACATGAAATAAACTCATTTTCTTTCTTGAAAGTTCTGAGCAGAACATTGTTCTGGCTTCTTCAAGCAGTGTCCAACATTACCAGATGAGCAGCAGTATTGGAGTAGAGCTAAAGAAGCTTTCAGAACCAAAATCTGTTTTGCTGAAAAACATCAATGGGTCAAGAGAGCATTTTAAGAACTTACATTGAATTTGTTAAATTGCTGGGAATGAAAATTATTCCCACTTTTGAAGATTCCTCTGATCAACATGTTTTGTTCTAGAAATGTCACAAACTACCAAAAATATAGAATATATTCTTAATTCTAGACATCGTATTTACAACTCTTTAGACTGGAGATAAGGAAGCATTTCTTTACTGAGAACAGGTAAAGAACAGGAAGGTAAAAAAATCCTGGAACAGGCTTCCGAGAGGGGTAGTCGCTGCCCCGTGCCTGGCAGTGTCCAGGAGGCATTTGTTGAAGGCCCTTAACAACTTGCCTTAACTTCTGGTCAGCCCTGAAGTGGTCAGGCAGTTGGACCAGCTGGTCCTTGTACGTCCCTGACAACTAAAATAGTTTAGTTTAGTTCTTTCCTACCCTGTCCTGTCCTATCCTACCCAACCCTACCCTACAGATTCATTGCATTCATTTCTATACCAAAAGGTAAAANACATTTTTTCTTTTACCCACTGCAGAAACTTGCTTGCCACTGTCCACGTACTCCGAGGTAAACCATATACGGCAGTGGAACTCAGAACTGAGAATTTGCCCCATGGTTCCCAGACAACCTGGGCATTTTAACTCCCATGAGGACACAGACGGTTGTACTGCACCACTCCATCTCACACAAGCCCACCCACTTGGGAACCCATTAAGACTTCCACTGAAGTCACTGGGACTATTCACACAGTATAGACAGTGCACTACTATTAAATGTGAGTAAGGCTGGCACATTATGACCCTAACTCATCTTCATTACCATATACTTTTTCTGGGCTATAATGACTTGTGTTTTGGTATCTCTCACTGTCGAGATTTAGATGCTAAGCACATGAGATTTCAGAGATGCTACCTTGCATGCTATAGTTATCCACAGAGCCTGCCAACAGTTACATCCATATTTTAACAGAGAGACTTACACTGTCCTTTTGACAAAATCATGGCAATTAATTGACAATCCTCCCTCTAAATTAGTAAAAAAAAAAACTAGCCAAGACAGTCCCTGAGCCCCCAAGTCCCACTGCCCTAGGAGATCAAGCATTATTGGCTTCCCTTGAGGTTCAGAGAATGTATTAAAATGCCACTGACTTTTTAACTGAAAAGCCTGTGTATATGCATCAAAAAACAGAATGCAAGGAGGGGATGGAGTGCAGCTTTATGTTGTATTGCATCTAGCCCTGTATTTACTCCTTCTCATTTTAACACTGACCCCAAACTGGCCCCCTTTCTCATTTTAACACTGCCCCTGTAGAGAGGCAGGAGCAAATCTCTGTCAACTATTTGAACTTCAATTGTAGTATTTGTTCTATCGCTGAGCTGAATTTGATCCACTCCCCTCAAGGGCAGTGCAAATGTAATTACATGACATCTGCTGGCTTTATTGTTATAAACCAAAGTGTTAAAGAAGTGTGAATTTGTTGTGCTTTGAATAACAAAGAAACATATTTCCATACACCTCACTGAGATCAGAAAATACTATATATCACTTTCCTGCTTTCCCTGTTTCTCACACAAGATACTAAAATTATACTGCCATATTTTATCTCACAGACAGGAATTGTGTCCTATTATGCCTGCAAAACAATGCCATACATTTTTATGTTTAAATATGGTATTTGTGTATGTTTTATGTGATTATAGTACCCTTACTTGGTCTCAGAGCTGTTTTGTTTGTCCTATATAGCCATAAAGGTGACTAGACAATGATACTATACAGAACATTTCAGCATATGGTATCTTTGTATACTGAAAACCTCATGCTTCTGAAGTCTTTGTATTCCAGAAAACTCATCCTTACATATTACCTCATATACTCAGTACTTTTCCATTTTAAATTTGTTTTCAGTATTATTTAATGTTTTCCTGGATACCTCCAAGGAAATTAGATGGAGTTTAACATGCATCAGCATGTTATTTGCAGAGTATTTCAAAACATACCCCTGAATTTATTGTTTCTCTTCTTTTGCCAGTCTCTCATTTACTTACATGTTTTCCAGAGCATTTACAGTGTTACCAGTTAACTGTGGCTTCAATGAATACTCCATTTTTCAATATCTACATCTTAATGCTTTCTTGTTTAAGTTTATAGCATACCAAGTTAAACAGCTCCTAGATCTGCCACTTATTTCTACATTCGTGCCAGTTCACTATCCACTGTGTTTTCCCTGTGGCTGTGAAATAAACCAGATCAGGAAAAAGATCTGTCTGATCTTTTAACCAGGTTTGGATTAGTTTGCAGCAAATGTGCAACCACAGCTTCAGAAGCACTAGAAGTACAGACAGAAGGCAGTAAAGAAATAGGAAAAGTGTTACTCTAGAAGATGGCCTGTAGTTAAATCCTAGAGAAAGAAGTTATTCTGCTCCTTCTGACTTTTCCTGAGTTCTAGGAAATTCAGAAAGAAGCTTCAGGAAGAAAGACCTATGCATACAGGAAAAAAAAGTGGGCATATGGACTTCTCACAGTCCTAATTGCAAGTCAATCTCCTACAGCTCCAAGCAGAAGGTATTTATTTGAGTTCTAAGGGCCAAATGACGGTTCTGTTGAAACTAATAGCTGAGACCTGTTTCCAAAATAGGAAAATAATCATAATAAAAAACCTATGAGATGTTTTGAGATTTTATAATTAATAAACTTAGCAGTACTTCTAGCTAATATAACCTAGGCATTTGGTCTAGCAGGATTTAGTTGCACACTATTAGAATGGATTGGGTAAAATAACAATGTTTAGAAGTCTAAAGTACAAAAAGTAGTGTATACTGTAACACAGTGTTCATTTGCAAAAATAAATGGCATACTAAGTAGATCAACACAAAAACAGAACAAGTCCCTATATATATTTTGTATAGTTATATCCATAGCAAAAATCCATGGCTTTTCATAATCCCATGGGTTTCACTTTAACTTTTACTTTTTAGACAAGATGAATAAGTACGACAACAGTAAATCGGAATGTGTAATTCCACGTCACCATTATAAAAAAATAGCAATGGGGAAATCATAATGATAGGACAAGAGGGATCAGAAGAGATAAGAAAGAGACATCAGCCAGAAGCCAAGAAAGAATAAGGGATGATTAAGCCAACAATGACAATTATAAGCAAGCACTTTCATTTGGCAATAGTTACATCAGTGAATCTTGCCTTCTTTACCCCCTTTCTCATTCCCGGTAACAGAATGTTATGTTAATGAAGATAAATAAATACTTGACAGGTCATTGCACCTATATAGCTGCATCCCTCTGAAACTCTCAAGAAAAAAAGTTTAATTTCCACATTGTATGTACATTGCTGTTGGATTTTGTGCAGGACATTGAGAAATTCCTGCAGAAACTATTAGAAATGTCTTGTTCCATTGCTGCTAATGGGAAGGTGACACTTGGGTTAGGTCAAAGATGTCCTGGTTTGAATCAATTTTCTTTTCAGTAATTTTTTTCAGTTAAGTCTCTTCTAACACAAACCAACCCTGCTTGACTTATCTTTCTGTAGTTTGTGATTTTCTTTGCACTTACACTTAGCAACAACGAAATGCATAATTCTGAAATAGATATTATTAAGAAATGTTCTCAGAAGATTAACTCAGAAAAAAGAGAAGATATCTGCTACCATTCCAGACATAAACAATTGGAAGAGGACTACCTGGATTATTTGTGAGAGAAGAACTTATTTAATCAACTGCATTTATAAAGTATTGTTTACCTCAGGGAACCTTCTACACCGTGAATGTCAGAGGAAATTGTAGAAGGTCATATTTCTCAGCTCTATGAACCAGTTGTCTTCACTAACAGTGGATGTTTTGAATAAATAAGGCTTCATCCTGCTCTGTGGCAGGCTTACCTAACGTTGACTGATTTGTAAAGGCCACTTTCTACATGAAAAAGAGTCCAAAATGTATGTTTTATGATGAAGACATTAAATTTGTTTTTCACCTATTCTCTCTTAGATCTAAACCAAAATGTTAAACATTTAGTACAAAGGTGTAGCCTGCCCATTAATACCTTTTTTTCTTTTTTTTGGAGTGGGTTGTTTCTCCAGCATGAGCACAGAATGAATCATATACAGAGCTTCCCTTAAAGGACAGACTCAATGAATCAAGTACCAAAAACCATATACCCGAGGTACTCAAGTTTGTAACTAAAGTTCCATTTCTTAGAAAAACTACGTTAAGATTGTTTGTTAACAAATACCATTTCCCATTTCATTTCTTCAAAAATCCTCTTTGGCATATTCTTGCCTCTTTAAATACACTTATTTATAGAACAGCTACACAAACTCGCCTTTCACCTACTTAACAGGCTGCAACATATGTGATGCCGCATTTACTTCCTATTCTAAGCATCGGGACATAAAGCAGCACCTCAGCTGCATTTTCACAGCCATGCTAGGGCACTGCTGCTCTCACACTTCAGCCTTGCTCCACGCTCAGCCTCATGGCATTGCACACGTGGGATCTGCTAAATGGTCCTTCTGGGAGAGGAACTTAAAGGAGTGCTTGGAGGTTGCTCATGGAAACAATATAAAACACAGTCTCAAACTCCATCACGTTGCAAGTGCGTGACCAAGACTGTATGTTCTACTGGGTGTTATGTTCACGGGTGTTACTGCAATAGTAGCAACAGCCTGAATGAATCATGTCTCCAGTCCTCCAAAGTTTACACAGGCTACTGATGTAACCTACTTTACACATGGAGACAGTGCAGTATGCAGATGTGTACATCCTAAAAATGAGGATACATATTTGTGGAATTAGAGCCTTTACTGAATGCAGGGCTTTTTTTTTGTTTTCAAAAACATATTTTTCAAACAAATATCCCCACATTTCATTGTTATTCAAAAATCTCTTTTTTTCCCTGTGCAAAACTGTGATAGTTTTTAAATGATGTATCATTACTTTGGATATGTCAAAACTATCTCAGTTGAAATAGCAATTTTTCCACTCACTGTAGTAAACAAAAAGTGTTCACTAGTTTTGCATGATTCAGTTTACCTTTCAGTTTTAAACACAATTATTTCATCATGTCTGTATAACCCAGTGTTAGGCACTTATGCACCTATGTATTGAATTGTTCCAGGAAATCAAGTTTCTTATTGCCTTGTTCCAGGAAATTGGGTTGCTTATTGCCTTATAATATGAACTCAGCTTGTTGTACAAGAAAGTACTTAACACTTTAAAAAAGGTTTTCTATGATCTCATTACCGTGCGCACTGTGTTATGTGGTAATGGAAACCTCATCAATTACAGGCTGTTCAGCTACATCCTGTGTAACGCAGGGTCACCCTATGGAGCTTATATATAATTACAGACAAAAGGCCTATTCTCTTCCATATAAGCACAAACCCAAATTAATTTTGAGTCAGACTTGGCAGGATTTCAAATTTCTGCTGCCCGTGTTTGTTAAAAAGAATGAGATTAATGAATAAAATTGTAAGAGCGCTGACTTATATCCTAAAAATGTAGACTCATAACGGCACCCATTCTGTGGCCCGTTTTGCACATGGAAGCCTCCTTTGTGCGAAACCTTGCTTCCCCTCCTTCTAGTCCTGATTTCAGCCCCTGTCTGGTGCTGTTTGATCTCACTTGGTGCCCACTGGGTCATGTGCATAAGTTTTTCCATTGATTCCAGCGGTTGATCTATTGGCCCCAGCATACTTGATCATGTGAAGAAATAATAGGAAGAAATTATAGTCGGAAAATCATTTCAGTGCAATGTGTTGTGCCTGGCTGTTTGGCTACATTCTCTCTGCTTTGTACTTGTACTTATTTTCTGGGGGAATTTCTCATGTATCTCATTACCCGAAGTCAACCCTTGCTCTGATCTGTCACATTTTCATTCCTGTTTGAGTCTAACCTGGTTAGAAAGGAAGGCAGGAGAGAATTCCATGGTTTAGGGCTATCAGTGGCAATAAGATGGGACTGACACAGGCCTTCGCTTGTCAACAGCATTTTAACTGAATTCCACCAACAGCTGGAAGTGCTCAGCTTTTCCAAAATCTATGCTGACAGCATAGTGTATGAGCTACTGAAAAATAAAGGTAAGCAGCTTTACTGCACACAGGAAGAGGCTAATCAGTGAATTTTTCTATTGATTTAAATGGGAGCAGAATTGATTCTCCAGTAGAATTTTAAATGCTTGGTATTGAATGTTTTCACAATGCAGGACTACTAGTTTTGCATCTATAACCCACACATCAGATACCTTCACCTATTCACAAGAACTATTTATTGAAAATTAGTCCTATGATAACCTGTATCCTCACACAATTCATGCAAAAGCAGAGTCAGTAAAAGGGAAGAACTATCAAGTGCTTTTAGAAAGCTATTAGGATAAAGGAAGCTCTTGTGTAAGTTTCCTTTTAAGCCTTGCATATATAAATAACCCATGCTGCTGCTGCATTAAGCGAGTATTTCTAATGTTTCCATTTCTCAGGTAACCTGAGGAATCTACGGACAGAAATATGAGGATGGGGTGGAGTGGTCAGATCAGTTCATATCTATGAATTATTAATTATTCTTTGTTTTATCAACAGTTTGGTATTGGGGCTGCCAAATACCAGGAGGAGACAAAAAAGCAGCCAACCCTGTGGAATTGTACAGAAATTAAGATCTATGCTAGCAGATGATTTCCTACAACTGCTCTCATGGAAGCTGTCAGATATGCAGCACAGATTTGCTAACTTTGGTCACGAGCGTTGTTCCCTGGACTTCCATGGGGAAGGTATGCACATAGGATTAAGTATTGAAAATGTTTTGCAAAAGGGAAAATTGCTATATACTGCAGCTGGGGCCAGTTCACCTGCTGTAATGTCATCTTAACGGATTATTTTCTCTACCAATACAAAAAGACCAAAACAAGTCTTTCTTTTCACATAAAAATGGAGGCCTTGTTAAACACAGATTACTAACCTTAAATCCCATAGTGCTGCTGCAGAAGTATAACCAGCACAGTTTCCAAAGATTTATTATTTTTTCAACTTTTTGTGACAATTTTTTTCTGAAAAGTTGGATACTGCCATTTCAGAATCAAAATTGTATGTAATGCCCAGATACACTGAGACTTTTTGAGGTTTCCAAATATCTACTTGTTTATTACCCTAATTGAGCAAACATATTTTTTTATATATTTTTTTTAATTTCTAATCCAATTTGTGAATGAGTTTTCATCAGTTTCGTACAGTAGAGACAAAATTTTTAAGGCAATCAAATGCGCTAAGAACATCTCATATTTGTCATCTTTTTGAAGCTGTATCAGCTATATCAGAGTAATAAGCCTTTGTTTCTTGTTTATAAACATGTGAAGGTAAAGTCCACCCTTAAAGCATAGCTCAGTGTCATTTTAGGCACACTTGCAATCCTTAATGTTATTTTAAGTGTGATGTCCAAAAGAATCACAGTTCTCAAAATGGCACTGTCTGTCCATGTAACTGTTGCTTTGGCTTTGCTCTTCCTGGTAACTTAACCGATTGTGAGAAATGTGACAGAGGTAAAAGTCACACAGATAATGAGCTTCCTAGAAGCATAGTAAAAGTAGTCAAGCAGATTGAGAGTGATTTTATACATGGCACCTGTAAGTGGCACAGCCAAACGAAAAACTGCAACGTGAGCCCCACAGTTCAAACACAAGAGAAACCCTACGGGGGAGACACTCATAAATGCTCTAGCTGAGACAGAAGCTGCAAGCAAAGTGCAAAGCATACATCCTGGCAAAACAAACTGCATCAGTTCCAGCAGTTCTTAGAAAAGAGACTCTCGTACTTACAGTGAAACTATTATCAATGTCTTGAATGGAAGCCAGACCAAGTCCCTCATTTGTAAATCCTAACAAAAGCATTTCCTGTAGCATTAACAGACCTCATATCATAGTGAAAGATAATTTACAGTTATTAAAGCAAATTAAGGCTCATTCTCCTTATTTGATTATAGCAAAAATAACAATCGTGATAAAAATTAAAATGTTCAAGAGTGAATCTGTACATGGAGATCATTCGATTAAACCTGAACTCTGCCTTGAAGAGGGAATTGTTATGACAATTGCTTTTTTCTTCTTGATCCTTCTTCTATAATTCTAGTTACTTTCAAACCTTTTTCCCTGTGTAGTCCCCCTCTTCNACTCCTGCTTAGTACCATTTTGCAACCTCAAGCACAAACACCTCTACCCTTCATAGGCAAAGATGTTTCACTGCATGTAAAATTCCTGCTGGCCCACACACCTAGGGGATACAAATGAAATCAGAATACATGAATAAGTACCATGCTCAAAGCTTTACCTGACGTGTTTTGCAAGATTCATCATACTCATCTGTTCTCTTCTCCTCCGCTGATCAGCAGAACCCTTCCACTTCCAGGCTAGAGGGGGAAAAAAGAGCTTAAGTCAGGGAAAATGAAATATTGCTGTTATTGTGATGCCAAAAAGTGTTTACTAGGCAATGAAGGAAGCCTTAACCAACTAGGCTAAGCATGCTTTTAATCCATCCTTCCAAAGGATAAAAGCAACCAACTTGTCATGACAGCAACAAATCTTCAGACAATTTAAAAATGGCCATAACAAGTCTTAACGTCTTGTATATATTCAAATATTCTGAAAACAAATTAAACTCTTGCCAGTCCTGACAGTTTCTAAACTAATGCATACACATATCCCTAGAAGAAACCTCAAAAAGAAGGAACTTATATTCACAAAAAGTGCAGGAGACGCATGTGATAGCACAGTTATCATGTTGCTGTAGAAACCCCAGCCGAGTATTCTTTACCTTCCTGAGTGATTAAGATACTAACTATAATGTTGCAATAATAAATTAATCAGAGATGAGCAGAACCAAAATTAATACAGGTAATACCAAACATTGTAGGACCTGCTTTTCCTTAGCACTGGAACTCTTTTGTTCTTATAAACAAAAGCTTATATTGGTAAAGTTGCATTTTGCACCTTTTGAACACCTTAGGGCCTGTTAAAGGAAGACCACTGTTTACTGGAGATACTTGGGATCTTGCGTGGAAAACAGAAAGCACACTCTCTCTTTCTCAAGCAAGGAAATACTGATTGCTCATCCAGAAACCAGATTAACACTTCTCAGACAAAAAATTAGAAAGGGAAAAAGATCCTATAGATGGAGAGGTGAATCTACAGATCCACACTACAGACAAATTGCCAAAGGGTGCGTGCTCCATCAGGCAGAGGTAGCCTTCGCCAAATATGAACAGCATAGATTAAAAGCAGCGATAAATTAAAAAAAATAACAACTAACCCAAGCTAACAACTGAACAATATGAGACAAAGAGGTAAAACTAACTGACGGCCATCCTGGCAGAAAAAGGAAACCGGAGATGATCAGGTCACGCAGAATTCTGCAGCGGTTGGGAATAAGCAGATTACTATTCAGAGCACATGGGGCTGGGATAAAGCTAAACCCTCGAAGACATTTCTCTTCACGGCATTTTTTTCTAGTCCCTTTGTTTCCCGCAGACACGTCTGGGGCTCTCTCCATCCTTCTGCCCCCTCAGCCGCCTTTCAGGTCCGTTTTGTCCCTTTCTCCACGGCTTTGCCCGGGCTCCTTTTGCTCTTTGTGAGGCTGGCGGAGGGGCCGGGGGCAGAGAAGGTGGCGGCTGGTAGGGCAGAAGCGGGAAGCGGGGCGGGGGGGAGTTTGCGGTCTGCAGCGGGACCGCAGACAAGGACGAACCCTGGGGGCGGCCGGGGAGGTCCG
>VXBO01008905.1:46504-93952 GCA_013400135.1 Rhinoptilus africanus
GGGGGGGCGCGGCCGGGGCCGGGGGGGGGGGGGGGAGGGATGGAGGGAGGGCGGCAGCGGGGGATTAGTGGGACGCCGCGGCCCCGCCTTCCCCCTTCGCATCCCGGGCGCGCTGAGAGGGGGAGATGGACCCGAGGCGGCGGGACTGGCACCATGACATTCGCCGGCTTCGNGGGCCGCGCCGACTGCGAGCGAGGTGAGCGGGGCCGGGGCGCTGCGGGGGGACGCGCGGTGACTTCGCGGGACCTGGGTCCCCTTGCCGGGCAGGAGCCCTCCGTGTGCCGGAGGCGGTTCCCTGCTGCGGGAGGGAACGGGGGCACAGAGACTTTCTGCTAAGGTGACAGCAAAGGGTTTTCTGAGAGCAGAGTTTACACTTCTGCATCAGCAGATGCATGGGAAAAACGAAGGTCCCACCCGGTTTTATTCCGACGCCGGTTCCATACCAGGTAAATCGCGTTAAGAAGCCGTGCCGTGAGCATTCAGAAGGCTCAGTTAGCCTACCGAATTCCCTTTTGCAATCGGGTGCGCTTCTCTGGGAAGCCCTCGGTCCACAGAAGTGGAGTGGCAGAAGGAAAAGCAAAAGGATGCCTTGTTCTAAACGCAAACTGCTCGCACTGTGTCTCTTGCTTTATGATTTTTTCCCACATCTTGGGAAAATGGGGTCTGCAAGTGGGCGCTGGTGCTTGAGCACATCTGTGAACCCAGCCAAGAGACCTGTGGTTCCCCCCCCACCTTAGCAAAACCCCCAGTGGCTTCAGTGGAAGTTTTCCTTGCGTAAGGACTGAACAGCAATTTCAGCATTCAGCCCTTGAGCAGTTGATCAGCTTTACATTTCTTCAGTGCTGGCACCCCTCCACAGAGTTAAATATATTCATGTACAGTCTGGTTTTGAGTGACTTCACATTTTCTCCTCCATCGCTCTGGTATTATCTTCTTCCAAAATAAGAATTATGTCCTATCTATACTAAAAATGATCAAGCATAATTGTTGTAACAAAAATGAAAAAATCCCTTCTTTGATGCCTTTCCTTTTACATATTTTGTAATATCACAAGGTCAGCAAGGAAGGTGATGATTAATATTATTATTAATAATTTTGTTCTTGTGGAAATTGTTTTTGGATTGTTTTTTATTGATTTACTTTCAGATCTCTGAAGGGAATTGTTATTTTTGTCTTCTAACACCCTAGAAGGTGTGTGAAAAAAAGATGGTAATTTGAACAACATGATACTGATACATATTGGTATAAAATATCCCATGAAGAGCATATGGAGGCACCAAAGTCCGTATTGATCATTTAAGTATTTTAAAAAATGCAGCTTCCAAAGCTGTGTTCCAAGTCAAATCTTCAGGAAGATAGAATGATAGTATGCAGTACAGATGTTTCCCTGGAAAGAATACCAGGCAGCTGATGCCACGGAGGAGAAAACAGATAACTAGACACAGATGAAAAAAAATTCAGACGACTTCATACCCTCTAACCAGTCTTAGTTTGTGAAAGAGTCCCACAGTTGCTTCTTTGATTTAGCCCATCATATTTATAGCTTTTTTTAGAATTCTTCAGTCTGTTTCCCAAAATACTTTGTGGACTTGGTCTAATTTGTTACAGTGAAGAACACTGCGTTTTACTGCTAAGAACAGAGGCTTGCACTGACTAAAGTAAATTCCAGAATCCCCATAAGTTCAGCAGAAGGTGATTTAACTAAAAAAATGCCCAAAATACTACATGGTCTGGGTTTAGCTGTGTTTCTTCAGTCTTTTCAGAATGCTGGGGTTTTTATCCCCAGAAAAAGGAAATCCAGGTTAGCCCTTATTAAGAGGGAGGACACAGCTAATGAACAATAGCCAATACTTTCTAATTGAAAGGTCTTCTGCTTCTGTGGTAAACTCTCAGTGACATCAGCAGGGCAAACGTCTGTCCAAAAGCCCTTGAGGAGGCAATATGCAAGAATTAGAGAGTGCGTGAGATGGCCTGAGGTGGAACAGGGAAATATATTAAGCCATTTGCCCAGAAATAAACACTGTTTTAATATTCATCCTGAAGTATGTTCGTTTCTTACAAAAGGCAAAGAAATGCAAGTAAGGCAATGCTATGATGCAGTTTATAGCTAGAGAAGGACAGACTATTCAGAGAGAAACTCACTGCATGTGTTGCTTTAGTACATGTGCTATGGAAGCCCATACTCAGTTACTAGGCACCTGCAATAACTAAATACAATACCATGTTCAAAGCCTTCAATCTCCCAGGTTTTCTATCTTAAATATTAAAACATATCTGCAAAGTTAATTGGCTAAACTTTGTGCATGTGTATATATTAAACTGCTTTATATTTAAACATTAACAATGAAGAATTAAAAAAAAAAGCAGCACCTTTGCAATTATACTATGTGTACCAGACTAAAATTAGTTTTATAATTTAAAATAATAGATTTTGGCATTTCATTTCCTTCCTTCTACAAAGAGAGACATAGGGGTAATATTATTTATTCATGCCTCAAAAGGAAGTAAACCAAATACAAATATATACAAATTATCATGATTAACCAAGGAAGTCATAGAGGAAAATAAATTAATATGAAAGTACTCTGTACTCAGAGCCAGCAGAAGTCCAGCAGAATTTACTATTTTAGTTACTGCTAATAACAATTTACCTGTGATGTACTCATGCTTCAAAAAAGAGGCCCACCTCAGTCATAAGAAGCAACTGCTGCCACAAAACATTTCTGTGGCATATAGTTACAGTATTCTGCATGATATGTTGTTCATGCTGTGCTGTTACATATCTAATATAAAGCTCCTTAAGTAAAGTGGTTGACTATTTTTCTTTATTTTACAAAGGGGAAACAATAGAAGAGAGGGTAAGTGTCTTTGCCCAGAGGTCACACTACCAATCAGCAGCAGAACTGAAAATAAAATACACATTTCCAGAATGGCCAGATTTAAAGACGTTCCATTTAAATTGCTTTTATCACATACTGATTCCACTAATGCCAACCAAATAATGCTCCCTAAACTCTCCTGAGAGAAGAATCAAGCCTCAGGCTCATTGCCTAAACACTGGATTATTCTCCCTACCTGTTACACTGTAGTCCGGGCAGTTGATGGAAGGGGTTTTGGTTTTGGTTTTTTTAATAGCACAGGATTAAAGAAAAACAGGCATGAATGTCTGTATTTTCCTTCTAAGAAGCAGCTCTTCTGGAACCACTCTTATTACAGCTGCACAGCATGAGACCCCTTATTTTCTGCATCTCTGTACCACAGAAGACAACTGCAGTCCTTTAGAGCCCCTTACATTCCTAACACTTCAGTTTATGTTTTCAGAACCTTAAACTATTGATCGTTGACATGATGAATCTCACTGCTGCAGAGGAACCAATTCAGCACATTACACTCTCAATATATACAATATTTATGAAACTTCTAATATAAGGATCCTTGAGTATGCAATACTGCTATCTGCTCAAGTTCTCAAGGTAGTTCTTAAAAAGTAGTTCTGATGGATGCACCCCTTTTTCAAGGTTAAAATACCAAGAGAAAATAGTTATAATTTTAGACTAAGAGCAGTGCTCAGGAAGGTGACGGACAACAGCATTCATTGATTGCAGTGAGCATCATCCATAGTTTTGCTGAAGTCAACAGGATTAATTTCTTTGATTTTAGCCAGGCCTGATCCTGGCAGGAAGGAAAAGATTCCATTGATTTGAACTGGTATTAGTTTTGACCTATACTACAGGTAGCTTCTTACAAGTACCTCATACAAACTGACAAATTAGTTTCATTTTGAAACTGAGATAGACTCTTTTGTCGCATTGTGAATCATCCACTAGTGTTCTGAAATAGTGTTCTGAACTGAGTTACCGTGTGGTTACGTGGGATATACAGCATGTATCAATGGGAGACCCTCACACTTAATGTCAATTTGGACTTACCTAACTGGGTCCAAGGCAACAGAGATGAATTATGAGTGCAGGGCCTTTCTGCAGCACTATCCTATGTTGGAACACCTTGGAAATGAAAGCAGAAATATAAATTGTTGTTGTTTTTACAGATTTCCAAAATTCAATATTCTTATTTTACTTTGCTTTAAATCTGCAATTTCGGAGCACCCAGCACCAGGGTGAAAGGCACAGGTGACTTCTACTTCTGATCCCTTTTTTCCAAATCTACATTTACAGCCAAATTACAAGCCTTTGGACACAGGCGTTTATGAAGAAACTGCTGGCACACCTTTAGCCAACACCATAAACCCCACTGCTGTGGCACTTACACGTACAGCAGAAGTGGAAGTGATTCCCATCCTATATGCAATTCAGCCACACACAGTAGCAATGCTTGTTCTTAGTGAGATGTAGAGAATAAAATAGGGTTTGAAGTTACCCAGCATCTCTGGACATGAGAATGGTATAGGAAAAGAGGCCAAGCACAACAGCACAATTCCTTTGAAGCTCTTCTGCTTTTTGGAGTTAATTAAAAGTTGGCTGAGAGGTTTTCCTCTCCCTTTTTTCCTGTGTGTCTCATCTTGAGCCTATATGGCAGGTGTTGCAGAGCAAGTCTCGGCAGCACCCACTGGATACCCTTACTTCCTTGCATTTGCAAGTATAACTTTATCTCTTCTAAACAGTGATAGCAGATAGGAAAGACTCTGACTTGGGCAGATACCAGGACAACTAAAATTACCAGACTGTATGTAAACAACATGAATTGACCGTCAGTAACCTCAGCTACAACATAATTAGAAGAAATGCATACATATTTTTTGAGTGTATATAAATGAAGGAGTTTCTGTCAAGACAGTAGGTTTGTATTCTTCATTAAGACCACAGTATGTGTCCTAGAGCTGCCTAGTTTGTGCTCCTATGCCCTTGTTTCTAACTCTCATGGGGTCAGTTCACCTCTCCTCATCCTTCCTCTTCCTGACCAGTGCTGAGGAGGGCAATGAGAGCCATGGGCAGGATCCCTGTGCTTGTGTTCCCCGCTGTTGGTCTTGGCGTTGAGGCAGCGAAGGTTTGATAAAGCCCTTTAAGCAGAGGCTTGGTGGAGAGGGAAGAGAGTTTAAGTTTTTCAGAGCACTGCATAAAAGCCAGAGTAGATATTACTGCATTAGCTCTACTCCCAATATGTCTAGTTTTCTTCAGCAACTAAAAGAGCTGAAAACTTATAGCTTAAAAAATTGAGATGCTATCATATCTACGACTCCAGAAAGCTAGAGCCTCCAATGCAAATGCTTAAGCCAGAACTATTGTCCAAGAACTAACTCAGATGTTCTTCTGCAGAGCTTCTTGTGCCCCAGGGGGAGCACAGCAGGAAGCCCCTTGGGCAGATGTGTTGGGGTGCAGTATGGGCCTGAGGTGTTAAAATCTAACAGTAGAAGACTTAACAACTGAAATTAAGAATTAACCCGTATCCTTTTAATCATGCTATATTAGATTTCTTGCTGCCTGTGAAGTGGAAGAGTGTTTCCTGGTCATTTTAACAATGCAAAGACTGATTATCTTGCAATTAATATCTTAACACATTCTTAAAAACAAAGACTGAATCATGAGTAATAAATAGATACTTGGTAACACAGCATAAACATACATGATGGCAGATAATATTGGTCATCTTGCAATTTCCTATGATCAATTTACACATGAAGCACAAATCTGTGTTTAATTATGAAGTAAAGTTTTATCTATTGTAAAGAAAAACAAGCTACTGAAAAGAAAGTCTATATTTCAAAGTTCTGTTTTATGAGGTATCCATGTTACTGTAACTAATGTATCTCTTGATCCAGTAAAATAACTATTAGGGGTCTGAATACCTCAACATTTTGAGTTAACAACAGAGAGATAATTTTCTCATTACTGTGCTCTTTGATTTGTTTGTTACATAATCATGACTTGTCATATGATATAGCTTGATACATACTTCAAAGAGCATATGAAACAAAAAATACTGTATCATTTTCCTCTTGTTGAATACAGTGCTGAAATACTGAGCTAGAAACTCTTAGACTGGACTTAGAAAAATACATTAAGAGATATTAACCTTTCAGATGTTTTTCAATTCTGACTTTCCTTTTAAAAAAATGGGTTTACTTGTTGTTTTGCTTGAGGAGAGAATGCTGGGTTTTGCCCTGGTTTGGGTTAATCATAGATGTAGATATCACTACTGTCCTACGAGAAGAGTAGTGAGTCAATGCAACCAGCAAGTTAGAATTATTATACCATATATTTGGTTAACTCTATTAAACAGTAGGCATAATAAAGGGTTTAATATTAGTTGCATGTAAAAATAGGCTTTCTTTTTACTTCTTTCTCTATTAACTTATCGGGTGAAAATCAAGAATATCTTAAATTTGTTACAGAATTACCTTTAACAATCATCTTGTGTGTTTTCTATGTGACAGAAGCTGGTTCTCCATCATATTTTCTTGTGGTTTTCTTGTGTTTGTTATGAATGCTGTTACCCTTCATAAAACACTGGTGTTCCTATATGCAGCTGTAAATCTACAGGAAAAAAAGAAACCCAAAATATTTTATTGAGATATTAGATAATTTTTTAAAAAAATCCCCCACTCATTGTTTTCATCTATGATGAAAAAAGGCACATGGATATAAGGCACTGTCCCTTCCAGTCATTTTCCATTCCTTACCAACTGATACCAGTAGCGTCTTTTCCCATTTCAACAGGGACCAGATGTCATCAGGGGTTCTTTAGGGGAATGGGTGGTGAGGGAAAGGTTTAAAGGCACACGTCCACAGTGAGAACTCTGTGCTTTTCAAACTTCTACTGGAGATGCAAAGGATTTCAGATTTCTTTCCTTTTTAATTGTTGGGAAAAAAGTTTCTGATGTGCAAAAGTTCTCTCTTGTGCTATCTTTTGCTCTGTGTACGTGAGTAAATTCTTCCACTGTTGTCATTGGGAATTCTGTAAATACAGAAAGCGAGCCAAATTCTGCCATGGAGACCTTAGAAAAGAATTTTATTCTTCAAGTACTCCCTTATTCAAATATTTGAATAGAAATATTGTGTAATGTGTACTCAAGAAACACTGTATTGATTTCAGTAGGTGTCATGCAGGACTGTAAGCAATCATGTATGAAAATAAACTTATTTTTGGAGATGACATCTTCAAAATTGCTTTCTGGTATGTTAGGAATCACTTTGCTATGACTGCAGTTGATGTTTCAAGTGAAAATAATAGTCTATACGAAAGTCTGGTGAAAAGCAGAAATAAATAAACAAAATTCCAGACTCTGTCATATGAGAAAGAAAAATACAAAGAGAAAAATTATAAAGAGAGATAAACGTGCCACTTGTCCTCGCTATTGTTATACTTAACTCATTAATAATCCACTATTTGGAATGATAGCTCACTGTGTAACATAAGTTGAATAAGTTTTGTTTGTAATTTATTGCACAGTAAGTTACTGCTGAGAAAGTAAATAGGACACAAATAGGAACATGCAAAACAAAGACTGAGGTTAATTAATTCCTCGAGTTATTTGGCAGTCATTTGGCTTCATGGTTTTATAAAATACACTGAACTAAATTAAAACCAGGACACAATATGAGTGAAAGCTGCCAGAAAAACTGGATCTACCTAATTTTTTTTTTTCACATACATGAACGCATATACAATGAAATGCAGGCACAAACATTGACTGTTTTCTCCCATTGCTAAACCCCCTGTAAACTGGATGATGGTGTAGCTTCTGATTTTAAGTAGATCACAGGATCTAGAGTGATCCGTAGAGACGGATGAATTAAGTGAGATTTCAGGCAACACTGATGCATACAATTAGGCTATGTTTGATAATTTAACAGAAATGTATTCTTTCTTGTAGAATTATTGCTCTGTCACAACTCTTTGTTCTCCTTCTGTAGAGTTCTGTAGTTATACCTATGACCAGCTTGTTCCCACCTTTAGTTCCCAAGGCACTTGGCTACCTTCAACCGCAGAAGTATCTGGCATCTCAACTAAAACTATTGTAATTTAAAAAAAAGCTTGTTTTGTCTAAGAATTTAGTAAAGATCTCTCATGAATTAAGAGAATTACATCCAGTGTTTTTCTGTCTGAGAACAAGTACGAACAAATGCATTCTTTGGCTAAAATAAACTGCTGACATCCATGACATGCATAAAGTTACACGGGTCAGAGCAAAAGCTATGCAATCCATGTGGTTGTTTTCTGATTCCCTTACAAGGGATAGAATTATGTGGAAGATAAAAGTATAGTGCTCATATATATATACTTTTTGCTCATTTGGGTAGAGGTAACCACATTTAAATGATTTTGTGTAGTCAATACATACTTTTTTTATTTTGTTAGATCTTTAACTAAGTTGTGGCATCAGAAGGATCAGAAATGTGATGTAATTTCAGTATAAGAAGCAAAATTTTTCCTCATGTAAAAAATAAGTTTATCTATCTCCTTTTGTAAATCACTGTTGTCAGAATGCTAGATGTGCCAGAGTGCTTCTTAGAAGCAGCTCATCCAAAGAGGCCAGAGATGGTAATAGATGAAACAGGAACTCTGTCTCTGCAGTAGGAAAATCAGTTTTGGAGTCTTTTGTGTGGGATACACTAATTGAGCAATGGAGTGTCTTGAAGGCTTAATTTTAATTTTTAAATTTTTTTAACTAGGGTCAGTGAGACTCCAGGGTGGCAAGAGTGAGTTTGAAGGTTCAGTGGAGGTTTATTTGAATGGAATCTGGGGAACAATCTGTGGGAGCCATTGGGACGATAATGATGCAACAGTTGTATGTCGACAGCTTGCACTTGGGTAAGTTTCAGTCTGAGTGGAAATCAATAAACTTATTTTAATGATATTTCAGTATAAAGGACAATCTATTTTTCAGATCCTGAGGGCTTTTTGTGTTTGATGATTGTTTTTTCTGTTTGAAAGCTGTTGAATGCTGAAGTTGTTCTTTCCAGAATCCTTCACTTCCTTTGATTGCTTTGTACTTCAAAAAGGTTGCTGTGAGAATCAGTATTTCATTTGAAAGCTGCAATATGGGATCTGGAGAGGAGCAGAGGAGGCTACATGCTCTGGGCAGAAATAGGTCTGATTCTGATCTCACTTATGTAAATGTCAACTAAGAACAGCTCCAGTGAGGTTACTAAATCTATAAAAACATAAATGTGGCCAGAATTAGACTCTGCATGGGCCCTAATCATAGGAATATTCCTGGTTTTCAGAAGCACGGGGTTATCTTGGTAATCATCCATTCTATCCTGACGAAAACCATCTGGGACTTATCCTAGGTTTTTGGAAAATGTGGTATTTTTGTTGTGGGCATCTTCATCTAGCTAGGTAATTTGTATGGATTACTTTCAGATAACAAAACTGATAACAAAACCCCAAACCAGACAAGTTTACAGCTTTACATTTTCATGTAAACATTTTACAAAGTTATAGCAATATTGGTCAGGCTGAAAGTGCCTGCATTGTCCTCATTGACCAGTACACTTCCCACTGCTGTCAGAATGGAGTTAATCAACAGGACCCTTTAACATAGTTTGGTCATTAAACTCTAGATAATGCCTATAATGATACTGAAATTGCAATAGTAAGATGAAACTGAGGTAAGGAAGAAAATGCCCATACCAAAAGGGAGTTTTAAAAATTAAATGCAATTTCAGCTCCTAAAAAAACAATGCTGTTCAAGTTAGCAACCAAATTACTTGAATATCCCCCCTTAGCACGCCATTCAGTTTGCACTGTCTCAATAAGCCGCAAAGTATAGCTAGCTTTATTGCCTTCAGTCACATACCAAAGTAGTGATTTTGTTTGCTACAAGCAGTAAGGGGCTTTTATAGCATACTTGCACTGTGACATTCCTCATGATTATTCCACTTTTTAAGACTGCTAGCCAGAACTAAATCTAAGCTGTTTTATAATGTTCAATACTAATCTGGACACATGATGCCAACTTATAAAAATATGAGGATTAGATGAGATAAAAGTTCAGCCATCTGGAGGCCATGATTTTGCTCATGACTTCAGCTGTCTACGTGCAATGTCTCCTTTCCTCATTTGCATGTAAGTTCTTTTTGCCTTCCATACCCTCAACATTTCAGTTGAACCAGACTGCCATTAGTAAAAGTAGTTCAGTGATATGGGTGAATGGTTTGGTCTTTTGAAAAGAAATGGTTTAAATCTGAATCCAGGCCAAAAAGCCTCAAGCAAACAGTAGTTGAAAGTTTCTGCTATCGTGAGACTTTGGCAGAAATTTGGATCGGTACACCACAAGGTGTACTCACTAGGTATTACTGGTACTTTTCAGGTGCTCCCATCTGCTTCCATCTGTTCCTCTGATTTTACAGTATTTGGGCTTTGTTTTTAATTTAATCTTGTTGGGCATTATATGGCAGAAAAGATGGCTCAGTAATTGTCACTTTAGATTCAGTATAGGAAGGAAAGGAAGCTGTTTATAAATGTTCTGGATGGATGTGACTGTCCGAACAGAGAATAATTGACACGGGCCCGATCTAATGGAATATCAGGTGGTTTCACTGTCCCATGGTCACAACCATATTATATGACATGTGCATGGGCAGAGCACTGGTACATTTTAATGGGGTCAAGGAGAGGGTAAGGGTGAAAGGCCAGTTAGCATTACCTCTCCTAGAAATGTAACTGCAGTGGGTACTGTAGGTTCACCTATGGACTGTGGACTCTGTGTTGATTTTTATAGTTAAGAACTGGGAGAACAGGAATGTAGCTGGCCCTGCAGCAACACAGGCCATTGTACTAAAACATCCCACAACCAAATGGTGAGAACTGGGTCACATCTGTTATTTTTCTTTGTACAGAAGACAATGCTGAACTGTATGAAAATGTGATGAATTTACATTGCTGAAGTTTCTACTCCAAGATTTATATATGAGAAAATGTTCCACTTCCCCTCTTCCCACTCTAATGTGCTATCCTGATTATTCTTCTTACAGTGAAAAAGGTACAGCAAAACACATACCATTTTCTGGACTGGGCCTTATTCCTGTTTACTGGAGTGAAGTGCATTGTCGTGGTGATGAAGAAAGTATACTGTTATGTGAAAAAGACATCTGGCAAGATGGAACATGTCCTCAAAAAATGGCAGCTGCTGTCACATGTAGCTCTTCCCTGGGTAAAAAAAAAAACCCATATGGTTTGGTTAACTCCTTACCTTATTTAAATAGAAGTAATAATATTTACTCATTATTAAATTAGAAAAAAATACTAAGACTTCTGAAAAAGTAAATTAAACAGATTGAATCATCACATCATGAACTGTTTCAGACCCCTCTCTGCTGTGCAAGCAGTGACTAGCTGAACCACTGTTAACAAGAAAATTATAATCAACAAGCAAATTATTGCTTTGAGATGTAGGTTGTAAGAAAGGGTGAAGCAGCAAGAATCTCTAGCTTTAAAAGTAGCATTGTTTCCCTCCACGTTTTTTTTAAACTTTTTTAAAAATATATTTATTTATTAATGTATTTGTCTACTTGGAGGTTGTCTTTGGTAGCTACATATGCTACATTTCAATTCGTCAGTTTTTCTTATATAGTAGGGAGGAATGGCAATTTCCTAAACAGGTTATGCCACTTTCTTTACTACAGAAGTGTTGGGATGACATTCCTTACTGTGAACATGCATGACATCACAAAAAGCACTGCAAAGTTTTTCTCGTATTCTGTATATGTTTAAAACAGGTGCAGGTCTTCCTAGCTGAAAATTGCTACTTCACACATCACTCGCACAAATCAAAATGATATTATTCACATTTTAAAGATATTTCAGATTATTTTAATAAACACGATAAACGGCAACTAAATGGGCAATTAAGCCATCAGATGTAAGATATTGCTGACCTTGAGGAAGGCTAGGCTGGCAGTGCTGAGGAGCTGGCAGTAGCAATCTCTTCAGTTGTAACCAAAACATGCATGGCTGCAGCCAGCTCTGTGCTGCCTTTCCTCTCCTGCCTACATTCCTATCCAAAGGCAGCTATATTTTTGGCCTAAAGCTCTGCTATTCGTGAGGCATATTTTGATAAATTATTTTTAAAAAATCTTTTTGGTCTTAATTTAGAAAACTATAGCGTAGAGGGAAGGGAGAATCTTTTTGAGCTAGGAGACAAGTTGAAGGACCAAAGCAAGAGAAATACTTTTGCCTAAAGAAACTGAAAACTATAAATTTGCAAATTATACTTTTAGATCATAACGTTTTCCTTCTGCTTATAGACATTTTCACTAGAAAACTTTGCTTTGCTTAGATAAATTTATTGAAGGATTGTTGTCTGTTTCAATAACGCTAACAGGAAGTTTATTGGTAATTTAGAGTCCATGATATCTGAAATGAATTAAATTAATCCTGAGTTTTGGCAGATTAGATGAACCTTTCATGTTTTGCAGATTCTACTGCAAGTAGCCTTTTTAAATAATTACAAAAACCCCCAGATTTCACACCTGTGAAATAGTAAGATGAAACTGGAGATATGCCCTCAATTTTCTTTTTTTAAGCCAAGAAATAGATGAAATAGTAGCATTAATTGGTTGGAAGGCCTACACAAAAATTAATCACATTTTAAATCATTCAGATGTTAGATACGGTGAAACATTTTTAAAATAACCTTTTAAATACTAGAGTGATTTTTCTAAAAATATGGTTTCAAGGTGTTTCCATTATTAGAGCTTTATGCAGAAGTGATGCTTTCAAGACAATTTATTGCTGGACCAGAAAAGGGCTAATGATTTGAAAAGACCAACAATCAAACTGTATCTCAGAACTGGGAAGGGAACAATACTTCCACAATTAAGTGAGACTCACCAGTCAATGAGATTTCACTGCTTTGAGTGAAGCAGTGTAATGAGAAAACATGAGGATGAATTTCTACTTCTGCGGCAATGAAAGAATTTTTGCCTCTTACTTTGAATTTTACCCTCTGGGACCAAGCCTATACAATTTTGCTCTTACTGTTAGAAAGGCAGCTCTACTGACTGATTGTAGCATTTGGCTTTACAGCCCAAAGTATCTTTGAACACTCTGACACCTAAATAACTCAAGATCAGTATGGTTACTCGTCTGCATGATATTCTTCAGCTACTGAGAGTGGAGCTTAGGGGAACTCATTTCTAAGAAGTTTAATTTCAGGTTTAATTTCATCTACCTAGAAAAAATAAAGCGTGGTTCTTGAGTAATGTCAGAGAAACCATTAAGCCATCTTCTCTTTTTTTTTTACTATCAGAATAACATTTTGATAAAGAAATGACCTTTTCCTATACTCTATGTTTGATCACAGCCCCTGTCTTTACTCCGATCCGTCTGGCTGGTGGGAACAACGCTCATGAAGGAAGAGTAGAAGTCTACCATGCTGGCCAGTGGGGAACTGTCTGTGATGATCAGTGGGATGATGCAGATGCTGAAGTTGTCTGTCGGCAGCTTGGCCTTGGGTTTGTTTTTCTATGTATTTTCTTCTCCAACAGCAAAGCAGGAGAGTTAATCAGATACATAACTTGGAGTTGTCAAAAGATGTTCCTTTAAAATTGCACTAATACTGTAAAGCAGTAACTAAGTTTATTCAGGTTCAGGTACAGCACCATTACTTTCGATTCCCTGGAACTTTGATTTATAGGATCCAGTTTTCAGTGTCATACAATAGGGGCAATTTTGTCTGTAGGACAGACAAAGGATGTGTCTCAGAATAAATGCTGACTTTTTAGTGAAAACACAATACAATTTCAGTAAAGTTTCAATCAAAAACTATAGATGAAGAAACGGAAGTTGCTTTGACTGGTAAAGTCCTTACATCCATTTTACTGAAGAGTCTAACAGCCTCCTTGCTTTGGAGTAAGAGCATTGCTTTGTTAGAAAAGATATGCTTTTTTGGCATGCCTGTGAGAATCTCTCAAGATTTGTTTAAGTCATGAGTCTCTGGAGATTGTCAGTTTGCATATACAGAGCAGAGATCTGTTTGAAGTTTTGACAGTTAAGCTTGTCAGCGATTCTGTCTGAATTAAGCATGGACCATAATACAGTCACAGCAGCAGAACAGGATTTTCTTGCTCCTCTTTTGAACAGCCGGGGGTGATTTTGATACCACACAGAAGATAAGTATTCAGTATCTGAGGAAAGATGCTGCAGAAGTGGGAGGCAAAAAGAACTGCTGGATCAGAAAGGAAGGAGATGGGGACAATTGGGATGAAAGGCCAGATGGGTTGAACTAGGAGCAAGATGCAGAGAAGATACTAAGATGTAAACCCAAGGAGGAGAAGAGGCTTATGTCTGAGAGACTGGATGAGAACTAAGCAGGTCAGTGCAGAGGAGACTGGAACAGAACTCGCCTGTACAGCCCTGCTGGGATTATGAATTAAAAGAAGTGGCATTGAAGGTAGCAAGCTTTGTGGCATTAATGGGTGGCCCCCAGAGCATTTTGTAGTGTGAAACTGTGGCCTTGGACTGCTGGTGCCATACAGATTAGCTCAAAAGGATGAGAACTGTGCAGTACTTAAAAAGCTTCTAGATCTCCTGGGGAGAGGTGGGAATCACCATGCCCCTCTGACATTGGATTTTCATTTTCACAGTTTATTTTATGCTATATTTCTATACCCTGTACATTTTCACTTGGGAATACCTAATAGAAAGTCTATCTTCATACAAGCTTTTTCTGCTTTTCAGTTATGCCACTATTAATAACTTTGGGGAGTTATTAAGCTATGCATTACATTTCTGTATACTAAAGACAAATGTCACGCTCTTAACCTGCCTCCTTACTGATTACACTAAAACATTTGATTACTTATATTTAATGTTCAGAACCTGTGGTTCTGAGATGCTTCTAATTTGATTCATTTTTCTAAGTAAACAAATTGTATTAATATCATGCTAAATCTTTTTAAAATACGTGTAGGGTTTTACAGAATTTCTCAAGTAATCAAGATGTCTTGACAAATGTGCTCACACTTTGAAGCAAAATCTTACCAACAGTGGCAGTAGACCAGTTATGAAGTAATAATCTAAATTTACATACTGTTAATCTATTTGGAAACCTGCCACAAATTGTAAAACTAAGGCAACTCAGTAAGTAGCTTCCCACACCCCTTCAGCTTTTCTGTAGCACTGCTATAAAACTTCAGAATATTAACCTACCATTAATGGGTGAGAAATAATGATAATTTATTTTATTATTTGGTTTCAGCAATACTTTTTGCTTTACAGATGCTCTTGTTATAACAGTCGGATGTGCTGTCTTTGCTTTATTGGATCTCCAGAGAGTCTTACTAGATTATGGTATAATTGGTTTTCAACATTCAGAGTAGCCAAGCACTATCTCTGATTTCAGCCAGCTTCTTAATGGATAAGGATTTTTTTCTAACACTTTCTATACATTTGTACCAGCATCAGAATTAAAAAAAAAAAAGAAACAGAAGTTATGTATGAGAATTTTCTTTTTGTGTAAAGTGTGTATATATGCAAATACTACTCAGTAAAATTAAATGAACATAATCTTATATATATAAAAGATAGGTATGAATATAAAAGTAAAATAATCTTAAAAACTACCACTAAACCAGGATTTCTGTAATAAGCCTATAATGAATTTAGGGTAATATTAATAAAAATAGGTATGCTGAAAGTAGGCTCTTCAGTCCATATTTATTAAATTCTACAAAAATATCATGAAATGCTGAGAACTCAGAGTCTACTGTGGTACATCAGAAAGATACACTGGAAAATAGAGACATTTTTATTTCTTTCGATGCTTGAATAGCTAGATTTGAAACAAGTATTACCCTTAGTGTATCCTATGGATTGTATTTTCTTAATTTACTATGTAGTCATTCACAATTTCAACCATTTTGAAAAGCAACTTTTTATGAAATAGAAGAGATAGAGGACTTGGCTCTTTTTCCCATTACCAGCATTGCAATATACAAGTGTTCAGTAAATTAATGCTATATATAAAATAGTATGGTTACATAATAAACTAAATGAAATAAGAGTAAGGGCAATCAGGAAATGTTTGCAAATCTCAGAGAAAAATATGATTTACAATCGATTAAAATTCTTCTTGGTATTGCTACAGCAAAATAAATTAGAGCAAGATACCTGTTAATGTTATTTGGAATTAGGAAGTTCATTTGGAAGAAAAGGTAACGCCTAATTTAAAAAGCTCTCTCAAAAATAAGGTACTAACTAATGACTAGAGCTATGTGTTTTGCTAAAATGTTGCCTGCTGAGTGTTTGAGGATTTTTGGTTTGCTTACCTGCTTCTTTGAGGCAATCGCTGATTGTAACTTTTCTCCCTACTGAGTAAATAAGACCTGCTTTTTGATATTCCCCCGATTTCTCCACTGCTTGAAGAAGGCATCTGGTCATCAAAGAAGCAGTCTGAAAATTAACAGTGCATTTTCAAGATTAATGAAGCACATTAGCCTGAAAATATTTAAACCAAATTGATTTTAAGCAAAATGAAAATGCAAAACAGATTATTTAATTTACTTTTCTTGTGTGTGCTTTTATTTACTGAACACTACTAACTACACGGTGTCTACCATGAATTTCCATATCCTTCCTTTTTATAGAACTTTTTCCTGATCCCAATTTAATTTCTATAAGCCTCTTACTGTTGTTATTTTTCCCATACCCTTTTACTGTTTACCAAGAATTTGTATGATTGCTAATTGTAAATTTAGTATTGTTTTCCTTTAAAAAAAAAGAGAGAACAGAAATTGTTACGTATTTATACAAAGCACTGGAAATGAAATCCACATCTACCTAAGTCCATACGTGGATTAATGACTCAGTGCCTTAAAAACGTGAACTACTGCAACTTACATTAAAAAAAAATAAATCACAGCAATGTACTATTCTGACACACAGTCGCAAAAGCCAATTAAGAGTTTGAATGATTACATCCCGAAACAAAATAGTCAAGACCTGTCATGTTTTCAGTATAAGCTAAACATGCCATTCCTGTTAGGTGTTACATGATAATACATGGCTGGTAGTGCAAAACTCTCTTTAAAGCAAACTAATAATTAGTATAGAGCCCTGCACCCAAACTGTATGTTAATTAGTTTAAACTAATCTTTTAGATAGGTAATTCATTATGGTAAAAAATTTAGATAGACATTTCAATCTTACAAGTTGAAAAAGACAACAGATACTGAGAATACTCCTATAAAAAGTAGACTGGATATAGGAACACAGAAGCTATGGAGTAGAAAGAAACCAAACCATGAAAATCATTTACATATGAAAGATATGGTATCTTAAATAGAATTGGAAAAGTCCTGATTGATCATCAACTGTTAAACACTGCATAATTTCTGTAATACTGAAACAGTGGAGTGTTTTCAATTTATGTAGGTTTTTGTGCTCAAAATCCTCTGTGCTGACATAAAGAGTGTAACACACACAAGGCTAGTCGTTGGTCTGCTTTCTGTTCTTATTTCTACCACTGACTGTTGATGTGACCTTGTCAAGTCACTTAAGATCTTTTTGCCATGGTTTTTACATGATTAAAGGAGGAACAATCACTTTTATCTGCTTCATCTGAGTATTTCAGCTTTGATTCAGGTGCTTTGAAGACAATAGATGACAGTCACTGTAGAAATATATATCGGATTATTTTTACTACATATAAACATTAATTGAAAATTAAAATTAGAATCCTGATAGCTAAGCAATACATCTATAATCTCTTCTAGGAAAGTTATGCTTAAAAATGAAAAGGGACAGAAAAGGAAAATCTCATAAATACAAGCAACAGAAACAGATGTTCTAAATACGTTCAAACTGTGGAAACTATATGTTTAAGTCACTCCATAGCCTTAGCTGAGAGTGAAGTTGACTGTGGAACCACATCCTAATGCGGGCTGCACTGTCAGTTACCAATGCAGCAGCTATTCAGGCAGTCCTGTCTGGTATTTTAGAGGCTGGATATGCAGTATTTCAGCTCTTCTCAGTGAGTCCCAGACTCTTCAGCTTGCTTGTTCCTGACTGGGTTTTGGTTACACTTTGACAGGGGTGTTGCCAAGGCGTGGGGCCAGGCTCACTTTGGGGAAGGCTTGGGCCCCGTGCTGCTGGATGAAGTGCGGTGCACGGGAAACGAACTATCCATAGAACAGTGTCCAAAAAGCTCCTGGCGAGAACACAACTGCGGCCACAAAGAAGATGCTGGGGTTTCCTGCATGCCTCTCACAGGTACTTCAGTTACCAATAATCACACAGGAAAACAATGATAAATGCAGAGTTCACAGCTCTGGAAAGAGAATTTTCAAAGTTTGCAGATGCATAAAACCCCACAGTAATGAAGTGTTCTGGCAGTATCAAAATGAACTAGCTGTTGGCAATGGAAATTTTACAGGTACAGAAAATCTCCTTATACAACATAAATCCTTGGTTCCTCAGTAATGTGCTAACTGCCACTTACTATGTGGGGCAATGCCTTAGCTGTGTATCACATCTATCATTGGCAGTAAGGATTTCAGCATAAAAGCAATGGGAAATAACATAATATATGAAGAAAAAGATAAGGTGTATATACAGCGAAATCACGTAATCAGAGCTCACTCCTGCAGACTTGGCACCTAATAAGGGCTTGGGGGGTCAATATCTTGTGCCATTTCTCTTGCACTTAAGCACTGCATTATCCAACACTTCAAGCTGACTGGGTGCATTATGGCATTTATTTCATCTTATTAAATGACACCTAGTGCTCAGCACTTGATTTAGTAGTATAATATTCTGATCAGAAGCAGTAGATACAATGTTACTAATTTTCTTTTAGAACAATAATTGGACCTAAGAAAAACTGATTCATGTTTTTGTTTTTCCTTACTTGTTAATGACACAGATGGTGCATTAAGACTAACAAGTGGGAAAGGCAGTCATGAGGGACGCCTGGAGGTCTATTATACTGGGCAGTGGGGCACAGTCTGCGATGATGGGTGGACAGAGCTGAATACACAAGTGGTTTGCCGGCAGCTGGGATTTAAGTAAGATTACTTGATAATAGATATCTGACTCTTTGACTTGACAATAATAACAAACATTTACATGAATGCTACATTATTCAAGAGTCTGGTTTTTTAATATTTGCTGAGTGCTTCATATAAACTACTGAGTTAAAATCCATTAAAGCCTGCTTCCCTCAGTCTCAAAGAGACATTTATGGCCTCAGTTTAGGTAGAAGAAAAAGCTTCAACTGAGGTTGTGATTCAACAGCCTTTATTCACTGAGTTCCTTCCCATCATCTTTTTGGCTAACTGACATCAATCAAAGCATACGCTATAGAGAAAAACTGATTTGTTGCATTCTTTTTTGCCTATAAAAGTTTGATTCTTCAAAATCTTTGCTTGTCGAACATTCATTAAAATCACAGATATTTCTGAGATGTAAGTCCTTCTGGGTCTAGCTCAGAAAAACTGACAGTCTGGCCCTGGAACACTGTTATGTATTGAAAAGCATATTTTAGAAAAAAATCCCATTAGAGTTTCTAATTTTCCTATTGACTGTGGCTACAAAGATATGTTCTCACTAGGCGATTGTTGTCTTGCATTCAGATTATAACAGCTCACATTCAAAAAATAATTCTGACTCATTGTCCCCCAGACCGTGACATTTTAATTTATATATAATACTAAGAACATGCTTTAAGTCTCAAAGTCAATTAGAAAGCCATATGCTAGGCTGAAGGCAGGCCTTAATCAGAAGTATTAGATTCTCAAGTTTGCATTAATGCAACAGTAATTCCTTAAAACAACATTACCAAAGCAGCAGCATATGGTGCTCTTGTTGAATTTAATGCTAACTAAATCTGCTCTGTCATGGTTAACTCTGTTTATTGTTATTACTTGAGAAACCTTTGTTTCTTCACAAATAATTTATTTCCATTCTAGTTCTTAAGTATCACATGCCCTCTGATCCCTGTGGACCAAAACGGTATGTATACGTATGTGTTATACAGGTATGGAAAAAGTGCACCCGAGAGCTACTCAGAAGGAAGCTCTGGGCCCATCTGGTTGGATGATGTCAGCTGCTCAGGGAAGGAGACAAACCTTCTGCAGTGCTCAAGGAGAGAGTGGGGAAAGCACGACTGCAACCATCAGGAGGATGTCAAGCTCATTTGCCATCCAGATAACGACAGCCATAAACTCTCAGTTGGTAAGGCATCTCTTTACCAAAGTCACAGTCACAGTACGAGTATTGTGGTGCGTGCAGATTCAAGCAAAGTAGAGTATATTTAAGGATGCTCAAAATCTTAGTATGTGTGCAAAAAGGAACAGTAAGGGAAAAAAGCTCACTTTTCTTCTGAAGATCGTAGGAAGTCATCAAGCTTTGCTTAAAGGAACATAAACAGCCAGAACATTAAAGATCAACACAAATTTGTAAGGTAACAGTCAGATTCCAGAGATCCTGTTCTCTCCATCTCCACCAGATTTGAGACCTATTCAGCGCTTCCTAATGGTATACGGCATTTCAAGTAGCACTCTCCAAGTTCTAAGTAACCGTCTCATACTATCAGAAGTTGGAGATACACTCGAGCACTGAGGAATATAAATCAATAGTATATCCTATGGCCTTACATACAGAAGATCTGGAAAAAAAGAGATACGGAGAAAGCGGGTAAGTTCAGGGATAGCAGGAAGAAAGGGTGAAAAAAAACTGTTGCTGCTGTTCTTTAGTTTACCCAAGTCTATTTTAGTCAATTTTGAAATTAGAATTAGAACTAGTGGAGTTAGAGTCACATCTTCTACTGAAGCATAATGGATTTTTATGCCTGTGTGCCTGAAGTTCTCTGGGAATTACAGACTGAAGGTCTACCGTGCAAACTAAGAAATGGATTTACTGCATGACATCACTACCTGTTATAACATTCAGCACTTTCACACATACTCTTCTGCTCTCTCCCTCTTTATAATCTTTTTCTTTATAGCCTTTTGATCTCCCACAATCCCATTGATGTTTTATGTTGCAGTACAGTTCCATTATGTGTAGATGATGTCAAATCATATTTGGTAGAAAGAATTTTCTCAGACCAAAAATAACAGGAATTCAAATCATAATGCTGTCTTTACAGATGCAAACCATCTGTGCGGCTTTGCTCAAATTCCTATAAAATATAATCTTAGCTGAAAGAGGTCTGGTTCAGTTAAATGCATCCATATGGTAACATTCTCACATCCCCCATTACCAGAAAGTTTTATTAATTTTGTGCTCATAAATATTTTTTTTCTAAAACGCAAGATGAGGTAAGAATAAAATAGCTATACTGTATTATTAATATGCCATTCCTCTAGCTGGGTAATGTAAGTACAATGTTCACCTAAATCATATTCTTGCAGAATAGCACATAATTTAAGCAAGAAAATGAAGATAGTGTATCTGACATTTCCGACAAGATTTCTGATTGGAAAGTGGACAGAGACTCTATTGTCACCATGTACTTCCCAGGATTTGAAAAAGCCTTTTTTCTCCCTCTAAGGATGAATTAAGTGGAAAAATATGAGAAATTAGTAGATTATATTACTTGGGGAAATTCACACATTAAGGAATACTAAAAATGAGAAACACTACAATAATGGCAACATTTGTTTAGTATGTAAAATCATGACGATGTAGCTAAACAGAAAGTTGGTGAAGTTAATTCATGTAACTGTCCAGATGGTATGAACTCCAGTATAAACAATATGCTTTAAATGACATTTGAGGCAAACAAACTTTAATTTTGTTTTCAAATCTTTCCTCTTTTAATTAATGAATTAGGCCAGATTTAAGTAGCTCTGATCCAGAGTAAGGTTTGCTATACAGAAGTTATTCAGATCCTAAAAAAATCTGAATTAAATATCAAATTCAAATGTCTCAAAATACTCCTTTATTTAAGAATGTAATTAAGTAATTTCTCATCCTTACAGACTTGGAAAAGATTAGGAACAGGTTAGAAGAATTAGGAACAGTCTTTCCAATTATTCTAATAAGAAACTCTCATTAGTGTATTAAGGATTATAAAGTATGACATACTAAAAGATTTAGAAGGTGATTCTCACTAAAACATTATAAAGAGGCCTCAGAGGAAATCATGACTGTTTTAAAGGTGCTTGTATGCTCTAAAGCAGTTTTAACGTTAAGTGAGAATCAAATATGTACTTTGCCTAATGATTCAAAATTTAACCACTGGCCAAGCACTGAATGAAACATGATTAGTTAAGTCTGACTAATCCACATAAATGAGATTTTGTATTATGAACATATCCAAATAAGCAATCAATTTAAATTGCTGGAAAAATAATCATGCATTAGCCTAGAATAACACGCTATAAAACATTATGCTATCACACAAAATACTCTACAGAATCACATGCATAACGATAAGTAATATAACTGAAGTTATTACATTACACAATGCTGCACTTTTTTTCTGAGTTAAGAGGAGTGGTAGCAACCAGTCTGAGAATGGATTTATGAATTGAGATAGGAGTTAAGTTCACCCATAAAGTTTCAGCAAGGAAAACGTATTCAGCTCATTGTATCTATCAAAGAGATAGATCATGTTCAACACAAACATCAGTTTGCCCTATATACTGAACATGATAAAAATGGCTTAAAAGTACTAGTTCGTGCTTCTGTTGTGAGTTGACAGCAGTAATTTATTCCCAGGTCCGCCCATCAGGCTGATGGATGGTGAGAATAAGAAGGAAGGACGTGTAGAGATTTTTATCAATGGCCAGTGGGGCACAATTTGTGATGATGGATGGTCTGATAAGGATGCAGCTGTAGTCTGTCGACAGCTTGGCTACAAGTAAGAAAACTCATTAAGCTGTTTCTCAAGTTATCTGTTCGCTGTATCTAAAAATGTTAAGTTTCTGCAACCAAATAGCACAAATATATGTCTGATAACATAATATATGTCTTTTAAATATTGTCTGTCATTCTTTTAGAAGGGTGTATTTATACTACTCATAGAAGAAGTAGTAAGGCTATGCCTTCAAAAGGAGTATTAATTATCATAATTGGGAAAAGGAATTTTATTATTCAAAGGCATATCACCGTATGACTGTCAGCTGAAATGCAAGTTAATGCTAATAATTAAATATTTTTTTAGAGGTTAAATATTCCAAATTACTAAGCTATTGACTAAATACTGTATTTTATTTGCCACTTATGGTGCTACATGCCTATATGACATAAACATACTACACCCATTTTTTATCTTTTTTTTTTACACTTAGTTGCACTAAGATAACTGAGAAGTTGATTTAGTGTCTGCTCTGTTCTCTTTGCCTCTTCAACTGTTCTTCTTTCATCTTTGGTTTTCAGATTTCTAAACATTTTTTAAAAGAGTGAAATTTCTGATTTGGAAAAAATCGGGGAAACTAGTATTAACATCTAGAATAGCACAGATGATTACATATTCTGTGAACTATGTAGATTCTCTGGGTTTGTGTCTGATTTTGTGTGAGAGCTCTCTGTTTCACCATACTTAAGCGACCATTTTAATTAATATAACAATTTTTATATTGAGTCATCTTGAGTCAACACAGAAAAATTTAAGGAACCAAAATTCTAGTGCTTTTGTGATTTGATGTAACAGTATACATAGAAAAACCTTGGGGAATTTGAAATGCCTTTTTCATTATATTAGCAAAGAAAATACAAATTTTCAGAACTTAGACTTGGTTTACCCCAGTTTACTGAAATTATCTGGAATTTGGCTAAAATGTTAGGGGTAATGACTGTATTGTTTCAAAAAGCTCTTGATCCGTTTTCATTGAAAGGTATAATTGTGCATACTGTTAATACTTAACTTTTGTGAACCTTAATGATGACTTTGAAATCCTTATAGGTTCTAAAATAACTACTAAAATTTTTAATGGAATGTTTCAACAGGTCAGCGTCCACTGTCACAAGGTGTGGATATGAAATCTGCAGATTCAGATGTAGGGACACCAGCTACTAAATTCCTAGTTTCATGGGTTTTTCCTTCATTTACTGATCTAGCTTGACTCAATGTAGCTTGGAGATTTGATAAAACTGTTATACAAAGGATTATGGCTTCAGCCTGCATGACAGTAATTTGAGTAAGCTTCATTTAATATAGGAATAGACCTGACAGGAAAAAAACACCCGCTCATTAAAAAACCCACTGTATGTATAGTATATGCATCACTTTTGAACTAAGTTGCTTAATCAGGCTTACATCATTCATAGGCAATTTTTTTCTTGATACCTAAGAGCAGTAAAGATATATGTAACAACTATAGGGCAGACATACAAATAGCAGAACTAATATGAGCTGAAAAATACACAGAACACTAGTGGAATACAATAGGAAACTAGTGAAATGTCCTCTCCAAGTGTATCTGTAAAGAAATCTGAGCTGAAGAAATACAAATCATGTTTCTGCTTGCTGTATCTAACAATGTTAAGTTTGTGCAACTGGATATCATCAAATTATGTCTGGACACATAACCTATGCCGTTTAAGAACGGTATGGTATTTGTTTAGTAAAGCATATTTATAAGTAGCAGTAGACAATGGCTTCAAAACTACAAAACTCGACTGGTATTATCTCCCACTGAATCATTCCTTTAATCTGCTTCACCCTCAGCCTCTCTGGCCTTTTATATATTTCTGTCAGATGATCAAATTCAACCACTTATCCCCTCCTTCTGTTTTCAAATCTCTGCAAGGACAGACAGTTGGCTGGATTCTCAATTTGTGTCGTGTCAGAATGGGGGGATAAGATTATGGGATACAACAGAGCACATGTTTCCTGAAGGATTAGAGACAGACACATTTTAGAAATCTACAATTAGGTTCCAGAAATTGGGATAGCTTGTTGGAAATGCTGGATCTTGGTGACCCTATGTCTAGACAGTTGCATTCCACAAACCTGACTGTGCCATTACATGCACTGATGAGCTGGAATAGCTTCTGGGCCTAGGAGTTCATGCACAGATCTTTTTGCTGATGTTCAAATTATATTCAGTGGTTACTTAACTGTTCCAAAGCAAGGACGGGGGCTTCTGGGTTCATGCATCTGAGCTTGAGGGTTGATGAATGTTGTTTCTTTAGCAATAAACACATTATGACCTTCTCCTGAGAAGAATTCAAAAAGCACCTAATACTGAAGTTGACATCAGTTTTCATTAAAACTGATCGCAGAACTAAAAAGATTCATTCAACTCCCTTTACAATGCTATGTTTAATTCTCAAGTCTTTCCTACTGGGGAATTACATTCCTTGGGGAAAAAAACCAACAGCCCACATTTACTACTACAAATGGCGGAAAAGACTGCCTTAAAAAGGAAGACTTGTATTAATGAAGGATAAACCCTGAGAAAATGGACTGAGTTTTTCCTGCATATATTATTCATATTGTCAATGCTTATTTGTGCATTTATTTTATAAAATCCTGCTTTGGAACACTCCCAGCCATCTACTAGGGTTCGTTCTGAGACTGAAATAAGAAAATCCCTCAGTTGGCAAAATCACTAGCAATACTAGTTTTAAAGATGTTTCATTAAGCCAGTTTGGCAAATCCATGATTAATGTTAGAAAAACATAATATAGAGAACATTGGAAAACCGCCCTATTAATTGGCTAAAACCAGTCATACAAATAATTAATAGCACCCTAATTAAAGTATATCTGTAGCAAGATAAGCACTAAGAGATCACACACCTTTTCTGAAGTACTATCTGCTATGTGATTGGTTTTAACATACAGAAGTATTTTGATAGAATGAGTAAAGAGCAAAAGACTGTTTTAGAAGCTCTTGCATTTTAGTGAATTAAGTGGCCCAGTAAAATTGGACCCCTTTCATTTAGGACAGGCTTATAAGAATGCACACGCGCACCCCACCCCACTCTCTGAAACGAACAAATACCCTGCCATTAGTGCTCCAAAAATTACCTGCTACAGGAGAAAAAAAAAAAAAAAAGAGTTCTAGGGAAGTTGGCCATCTATACTAAGCCAGTATTTTCCTGATTAACAGTATTACGAATAATGGTAATACTGCATTTGAAGAGCTCAGCACATTAATGTGTATGGCCTTGTGTCTGAGAAAAACTAGGGGATAAGACCTGAAGCCGCCCTTCTCCCTGTGGACAGATCCGAGCAAGCAAAAAGGTTGTTTCTCTGACTGTCATCTGTGCATAAAGAGCTGGCCTAGAAAGCAACAATTAAGGGACGCATACACCTTGGTTAAGGGTGGACTAAGACCAGTTGTAAGAGCACATTCCAGCATGTAACAAACACATAAGAATTAACACTTCTACATTTAGAGATCTCCCCATTACATGAAATAATTTTCTCTATTAAGCTTCACGCCTCGCTCCAGAGCATCACATTTTTTAAGTTTGTTTCCTGGTAGTTTTTCTATTTAAATAGTGGGGGTTTTTTGTTAAGGGTGGGTATGTACACACCTTTCATAGCAATTACCAGCAAACCGAGAGTTTACTGATGCACAGGAGGAGATAGATAGCTTTCACAGAAAGGTGAGAAGAGTCTCTGCAGTCCAAGTCCCATGATTCAGTTCACGTCAATGCACGACTGCAATGCATACATACTAAGTTCCGTCTTTCATCTTTGTCTCCTTACATCTCTTTTTACCTAAAATATTTACATATGTGACCTCAGAGATGTCAGAGTATTCTTTGAGGTTTACCTGGTAAGCCACCGGAGGCAATGTCCTTATTAAGTAGCCAGTAAGAGTCTGCAGAGATAATTCTATACTAAACTGCAATAAATACTTCTCTGGGAAAGGTTAAGAATACTGTGGTGATTCACCACAAAGTAGTTTTCAATATCCTGAGGAAATTTACAGCACAGCCCTAAAGCAGAAACTTTGGTTTTTGACATAGAGATACCAAAAGCAGGTAAGATTTTGCAATATGTGCCTGTACAGTCTCACTATTTTGGAATAGCATACATGGACACATCAGCTGCCCACAGTTATCGGAGAGCTGGACATTTTTTGTAGTTATCTGTAATCAAACTACCATTCACAAAAGAAAAATATTTGGAGCAAGAAGAGACACATTGCTTGTGACTGAGAAGTTAAATCATACTAAACTCATTAGGCAAAGATTGTCCTATACTGGTTCCAAAGTCATTTAAGGCTTTGGATTATCTGGTAAATACATACTAGGCATGGAAATTAAAAATGTGTAAGGACAGCTGACCTTGTGGTATCATCCTGTCAGATGTTTTAAATGCTTCTCTTTCCCAGCTTTTTACAGTTCATGTATTCTAACCAACATTCCCTGCTTAGAAAACCTGCCTGCCTGCTCTTCAGTACATGGTAAAAAAAAATCCAAACAGGCAAGGCTTTCTCTGTGCAAGTCTGAAAAAGGAAGAAGCTTGCATGCTTTACTTTCACATTTCAGCTATACGGATATGGGCAACTGAAGGCTGGATTCTTTGAGTTTGATCCAGCCACACTTCCCAGCACGAAGATTTGAAAATGCTATCACAAATCAAAATTCCCCCCAACAGATAATCCCTAGATGATGAAGGGCCACAAACTGTTTAGGCCGTGCTCATGTATCTTCCTCAGCATTGCAGGTATTAAGAGAGGTACAAAAAGAGGTGTAAAACGAGAGAAATATTTTCTTGCCTAATACATTTTCATTGTTAAACTCTCTTTCTCTGCTCCAGCATTTCATTGCACATGCAGTTACTCTTCTGAATACATGGAAGTATTGTCCTTTACAATATGCAATTATAAGATTTCCTTTAAAACGGAAACCTATAATATAGTGCAACATTTTAGCTATCTAGAATTCAGTGTATTCTTATCACCATAAAATATCAGTAAACTGCTCTTAACTGATTATGTAAACTTGTAGTTCAGATGCATCTAGACGTGGTTGTGGCTTCCTGCCCCGCTTCTCTGTATAGCTGGTTGGGTGGTCATTCATAATTCTTTCTGACTCTTAAACCACACACAACAAAACATCTATTTATATATTAAGAAGCATTATCCTAAGTAATTAAAAGTAAAAATCTATCACAAAGTTACCAAATGAGATGCCTACATGCACAACTCATGTTGTTTTTTTATTGCATTTGTTCATCTGCTCCCTCATTTGGGAAAATAGTTCACCATTCAAAAGAGGTCTTTCACACAGACAACACTGCGGTCATTGCTGAAGCTGCACAGCACTACATGCACTTCAAATCCTAACAAAATGTCCTAAGTCTGACATTTAAATACTTAGGTTTGATACTTATACAAGCATAGGATTATCATACTGACCTTCTTTGTAAAGTGCCTTGAGGCCTATGAACAACAATGCCACACAAGCACGAAGTACAGGGAAAAGGTGGGTACTGAGGCTGAACTGGGTTCAGTCTTTCTGCAATTGCATTACAGTTGTAGAACTCAACTGGGGGGTGCACTTTAAAAATGGCATAACAAAATATGTTAATAACTATTAACAACTAATAGATCTGTAAATTATAGCTCCTACTACACTGCAAGTATAGTATATTTTATTGGCCCATCTTTCTGAAGGAAATCAGACCAGAACAAATTATTTTTAGCATTCACAGATGCTGATTTTATATGAGGATTAAAGAGATTATGAAAAAGCAGCTTTCACATATTTTGCTTTATAGGTATTTGTAATGCAATTACAAATGCCATTACTTTGCATAGTGCCTTCTAACTAGATACATAAAAGCACTTTTTAAACATTAATGAACTGTAGCAATTTTGTTGCACTTTCTTTTTCTACTTATCAGAGTAAGAGGCAATGAGAAGAAAATTTGTCATCAAGCGATTCAGCAACAGGACTTGGAATAAAACACCAGTGTCTTTCACGACTCACTCTGAAATGTCTCAGTTGAGTAAAATCTAGAAAAATACCTCAAAATGTTTAATAAAAAAATATGCTCTGTTTCCAGAGGTCCGGCTAGAGCAAGGACAATGGCATATTTTGGGGAGGGCAAAGGCCCAATCCATGTGGATAACGTGAAATGTACAGGAAACGAAAGATCCTTGGCAGACTGCATTAAGCAGGACATTGGGATGCACAACTGCCGTCACAGCGAGGACGCGGGGGTGATCTGTGATCACCTAAGCAAGAAGGCCCCTGGGAACAGCAATAAAGGTGAAGCCCTGTTGTGAGTAGCAGACCAACAGGTTGGGATGGGGAGTTGTCATGGTAGGAAGAGTTGGATGTAAACAATCCCACCTCACAGAGGAAATGGTTATGTCAAAAGAACTATGGAAACAAAAGTGGGAAATCCTCTCTGCTTACACTGAGTGATCTTACTGCTGTGCCAGCTGCACAAAGGAATCATAAAGACCATTCAAATGACACAGGGTAATTGTCTACCATAGCTTACAGCAGCCATGTTTCTTAAGTTGTATGAGGGACATGAAAATGCATAAACCTAGATGGCTACTTTCAACTTTTTAAGGATATAGGTTATCTTCAGCTGAGGACTGAGACCTATGTGTTATGCCAAGCTCTACTTCCACTTACATGAACTAAGGAAGAACCCTGTGAAAAAATCCCACACTTGAGAAGCAGAGCACAAACGTGTCAATTGCTCTGTGAGCACAGTCAAAAGATCTCAGCTAAAAAGAATTTCCGAGTCTGAGAGAATTCACTGTATTTTCCCTGAGCAAAATTTGGTTGTTAAAAACTACCACAAAACACACGAGTAACTTCAGCCTTTTTGGTTTTTTTTTTAGTTAACCCTCATTGAAGACTGGCTACTTTTCCTTTTGAGTTTAATGCTGTCTATGTCTCCCTTTCTGGTTTAGATTCTCTTGCTTCTGTTTGTGGACTGAGGTTACTACATCGTCGACAAAAGCGAATAATTGGTGGGAAAAATTCTTTACGGTTAGTATTTGGCAAAGACAAGTAATTTTGAATATAAAGCTTCTAAGGCATGCATTTGCCATGAGCGGTTTGCTTAATTTACGGTTTTATTGTAGGTTTGTTGTTTTAATTTTGACTTGTCATGAGGTAGAAGCAGAATGCTATGATAGAAAGTATAGGCTTTATGTTCTGAACAGTTGTGAATAACCACAAAAACATACATATTCACAGAATCTTACAAAAGAGATCGTAAAAAATACACTTACAGTATCATTACATGTCACCCTGCAACCTATTTCAAAGTACATGCACAGCATCAATCAACCCATTTCAAAAAAGACACTGCCTAAGTGGAGGAGCTTCCGAGAAGAGTAACAAGAGGGAGCCCAGAAAAACATTTAAGTGCAGTGAGACAGAGCAAAGTAGGATTATTTACCTTAGTAAAGAGATAAATGAGAATAATAAATAATACATTGCACAGATAAAGAAGATTGAGAATTACTGTCTCAGAACATGGGTACAAAGGACACTGGATGAAATTAAAAGGTGACAAATAATGGACTGCACAATTAAGTCAGAGCAATAAACTTGATCACGTAATAAATAAGCATGAGGACATTAGATGAAGCGAAAGGGTGAGAGAAATCCAATAGCGCACTTAGAAATGCTTCAAAATCAAGAAAATATGAACAATAACAGAAAAGCACTCACTGTCACAGAAAGTGATTAAGACAAAGGTCAAAAAGGAACTGGATACTTACATACATACCAGAAAATCCAAAGCTGGCCAAATTACCCCATTTTGGAAAGATACTAAATCACACCTTCCAAAACTAAAAAAAAAGAAGTCTAAATTGTTCTATAATTTATGGGAAAGTAAATTCTTCCACCTTACTTTAAAACATTTGGCCCTGGCAACTATGAGATAGGATGCTGGACTAGATGATCCTGGGCAGCTCCTGTACTCCAGCACACCTATTCAACTCGACAGCAGTCAGAAAACACCTAAGCCTATGTGTTGCTCATTCTTGGATGCTGCTGCTGCTTACAGGTGCATCTCTCTCCCTCTCCCTTCTCTCTGATTGCATATTTTGCCAATCTATTAAACTGGTGAAAAATATTCCACCCTATCTTCATAGGCCTCAAATACGCATCCCAGATCTACTATGGAAAACAGGTGATCACAGGCTGAAAAAAGGTGCTAATCTATTACTTGTGGTTTCTATAGTTGCTTTAGACCTCTCAGTTTGCCAGCTTCCCTTTTCAAACAGCTCAGAACTGACAAAGATATTAATGCAGACAGGAAAGGACAGTGGGTTATGCTTTTCAAGAAATTCCTTTCTTTTCCCTTTCCAGTTGACAGGAAATTTCTGGTTTGTTGACTTGGATGGAGTTTGGCAAGGAAAGTATTTTTGGCAAAAAGAATGCAATTTGAGAAGGGAAAATTAAAATAATTGACAGTGGGAGGAAGCACTGAGAGTGCTGGATGCCCCCAAAATACGTAAAGTAATCCTGACCATTGTTAAATGGAATTCTGAATCCTGCAGGAATACAAAGGTATTCTCAACTGTTACTCAATAAGTAACACAGTTTGCAAGCTATGTCAGTCAAAGAAACTAAACAGGATTTACATGCAAGGTGACTGACAAGCTACCTTACTTTTCCATTGTTGTACCCTGAATGCAACGTCTTATGTCCTCTGCAGGGGCGGCTGGCCATGGCAGGTTGCACTTCGACTGAAATCTTCCCACGGTGATGGAAGACTCTTGTGTGGTGCTACTCTCATCAGCAGCTGCTGGGTCCTTACTGCTGCCCATTGCTTTAAAAGGTAGGTCTCTCTTCAGTAGTGAAGTGTATTTTCAAACTATTTTGGGTATAAGCAAAACCATTCCAGTTCAAGCCTACTGAAAACTGTCCCAAAGAGTTGGCCTTTGGTTCAAAAAAAAATGCCTACCAACCAACCTCCTTTCCTGCCAAATAAAAACAAACAAAAAAACCTAATACATTGAAATTATTCTGAGTGTCATCCTTCACGAGATTTATATTCACAACTTGAATTCATATTCACAACCATGAAAAAATACAGACAATGCTTCTGACATTTTAACACAGCTTTCTCTTCCAACCAAACTGTAGCATATGGCTTTCGGGTTTGCTCAGACAACTGAGTAAACATCAAACACAGGGACTGTAATATTTCAGATTATTTTTGGTAATGATAGATCCTGGCAGTGATAGACATTTTTACTGTAACACTGCAGTGACTAGATGAACTAGTCCCCTCAGACCCATTTTAGGGTAAAGTAATATTACATATTTTGCTGGGTCTAATAGGATAGTCAATCTGTACACCTTATCTCTAAGCTGACATTGGACAGACTGGGATGAACTTCCTACTGATCTCTGAGTGATTTTAAGGGGCTAGGTTTCCAAGCGCTATCTATAGATCAAGAGCCTTCTTCACATATTTTCCACAGACAGACAAGAGAAAGGCCAGTATACCATTTCTCATATCCTGGAAATTTGACCACTGCTTAAGTAACAAAAGTGGGCTGACCTGTACTATGGATAAAAATTAAATACAATTTTATGCATGATGATTATAATTGTTTGCCAGTCGTACAGATTTCTGTAATGTTTTAGACACATAATTTAAGATCAAAAATTGTCTGAAACTATTTTTCCGTTAATAATCCACCCACCTTACTAGCAAGTTTTTTCCTGAGTGGTTCTGGCGGGTATAGGGAATTTGCAGGTCTATACATAAAAAAAAAAATTAACTTCGGATAATTAGAAATATGAGGCATAGAAAAAAAAGGAAATTATATTCACCAGGATGTCATTTTAGGAAATGCTGTGTTACTTGAACATTGTACCATTCTAATAATATAACTATTGTGTAAGTGCTTCTTTAGCATTCCTGAATGACTATGTATACTTCCACATGATCCTGGCAATTTTTTTTGTTGAGAACTAGGGACCTTGAGGCACAGCGGAGCCAAATACCTAGTAAGACAGCAGAAACCAGTGTAGACACCAGAATTAAAATTCTAAGTTTTCTCAAATTTAGCATGAATGGTGAAATTAATTCAGGTATGCCTTCAATGTCAGTACACTACTTGACTGGCAGCACGATGATATAAGCAGGGTGGCTGATTCCTAAACCACACTCCAGTTGACTGGGAAATAAACCTTCTAGGAGGGGCTAAGCCAGGCTGCACTGGAGCTTAAAGGCATGCCCAGCCTAGCCATCCAACAGAGGGGTAACACCCTGAAAACACCATTATCTTCCACCCAGGAAGCACTCACAGACTCCTCCTCTGCCTCCACTCTTCAAATGTGATGCGTGTGATGGTTCTCTGCCATTTCACAGGTGACTTTTAGGTGACAAAGACTGGATCCCCTGAGCTAGAATACTTTGCCTTTTCATGTACTGATGCTCTATTACAATGTTTCCACATTTGGCAAATACCAGCTACTACAGGGGAAGCAATATAATTGTCTACAGATGAAAAAATCAGTTTAAGAAAGCCTTATGTGTGTGAAAGTGCACAGAAATATGGTAAATCTGTGCAAAGACTGCTCATTAAGCTTCTCACGAGAAGCCTTGTAGCTATTAAAGTTTCATACATTTGCATGAGAAGCAGCACTTCTCATTCTATTAAATGTTTAAAATCAGTACTTATAATTAAGATAAGCTTTCCTGGATCTCCTTTCTTCATTATTCTGCTATAAATGACCACCATCCATAACACAGAAAAACAGCAGGAACCTATTAAAGGGAACACTGTTCCTTTTGTCAGAATCAAGGATGTAACATGAAGTAGAAGCAGCAAGTTCTCTACTATACTATCTGATACATGGCTGACAGGAGAGCACTCGTTATCACTAGTCATAAACAGCTTTCCTTTACCCTTTGGCTTACAAATCAAACCAAACAATTAAAAATCAAGTTCCTTTGATTATTAAACCAGGCTAGGAAGAAAGTGTGTTCACTTCCCAAGTAAGTTACAAACACCTAATACATTTATGACTCTCTAGTAGTCTGACTTCCATGAGGTTTAAAAAAAAAGAAAAGAAAAAGAAAAAACCACACAACCCCTTCCCCTCTTCGAATTGTATTAAAAATAATGGATAGAGCATACAGTAAATCCTATAACTGACATTATGGATAAGGCCTATAAAGTAAAATGCAGAGAATCAGAGAATCATAGAATCATAGGGTTGGAAGGGACCTCGAAAGATCATCTAGTCCAACCCCCCTGCCAGAGCAGGGTCACCTAGAGCACATCACCCAGGAACGCGTCCAGGTGGGTTTTGAATGTCTCCAGTGAAGGAGACTCCACAACCTCTCTGGGCAGCCTGTTCCAGTGCTCTGTCACTCTCACAGTAAAAAAATTCTTCCTGATATTCCTCTTGAATCTCCTATGCTCCAATTTGCATCCATTACTCCTTGTCCTATCACTGGTCATCACTGAAAACAACTTCTCTCCATCTTCCTGACACTCCCCCTTTACATATTTGAAGACATTGATGAGGTCACCCCTCAGTCTCCTTTTCTCCAGACTAAAGAGACCCAGCTCCCTCAGCCTTTCCTCATAAGGGAGATGTTCCACTCCCTTAATCATTTTTGTGGCTCTGCGTTGGACTCTTTCAAGCAGTTCCCTGTCCTTCTTGAACTGAGGGGCCCAGAACTGGACACAATACTCCAGATGTGGCCTCACCAATGCAGAATAGAGGGGGAGGAGAACCTCTCTTGACACTCATTACATTTAAAAAGAAAATAAAGAAGAAAGATTTATACCACGTAAAATCACCTTTCTCTACTTGAGAGCGAGATTTCCATTGCAACACTGATAATGCACTGATAATCTATAAAGTAGTGTGACTGTGTTCCTTTATATATACAAAACCTTTATGTGAGTGTACACAATGGTTAACTTAGATGGGCAAATATTTATTGACAGCAAAAAAGCTTTCATATCTCCATGGCACTAATAGTGGTTTGCTGCACAGAGCCAAAAGTGTATATATAAATTACGAGAGAGTATTTTCAGTGACCTTTTAGAAATGTTTTTGGCAGATTATGTCAGGCAAATATATATTTAATGCTAATGACCTTGTACATTTGTATTCCAACACGACACTCAGACATGTACCAAAAAATGTTAAAATATTACTTTCAAACATTCAAAGATCATATCTAGCAATACATTCTAGGGTACAGAATCTTTTTTATGATAGCTTTTAAAGGAAACGAGACCAACAGTTAAAAACAATCACTGTAGCAGAAATTGTTAAACTATTTAATATTGCTTAACTGGCAAAGAAAATTTCATTTAACTTATTGGGCTCAGTTGCTGTATCATCCAGATTCTTAAGTGGAATGCCATCATGCAGTTATGAAATTTGAGCAGAAAAATATATCTGAGACGTCAGTAACAAAACCAACTCTTCTATTTACTTTAGTGGGTCTTTTTCATGTAAGTTAGGGTAATTAAAATGAAAATAATAAAGCCATTTTACTGCAATAGTAGCTAAAGTACTTTCTGTATCAGCTTCTATTTCTGATTTACTCTGAGGAAAATAGATCCTACAAATTTGGCTAGTGCATCAGCCAAGATTGTTTGTAATCTCGGCCTGGGCAAGACATCGAAGAAATACTTAGTTGTCTGTGTGACTCATCCCAGTGTTAGACGATTTACGTTCTCAGCATTACATCTGTTCTGTAAATAGATTTTGTAAAAGTTAAAGTGTTTGATACTGCACAGCCTGACCCTTCAGCTACCTGCCTCTACACTGACCTCGTCCACTCTGGAGAGGGGCACAGGAGTTGCGCTGTCAGTGTGCTGGGTGTTCTGTTTCTGTTTTACGAGTTTCACAGAGGACCAACGCACTGATGAGGTTACACGATAAAAGGAGCTACCATGGTCCGTCAGTTTGGTTTTCATAGTGTATCCAAACTGCTTTATATATCACAGTAGCATGCTTTCTGTCAAACAATCAATATTAAGGGTACTTCCAAAAAAAAGATGGCCAAAGTGATAGATACACTTGCCCTTGATTTAGTAGCTTCTCTTGCTGCAACCAATTCAGAAATCTTTAAGCTATAGTTCTAGGAAATACACTACCTATGAGGTTATATAGCTTCCATGTGAAGAGACAAATGACCATTTTATATATATAAATACAGAACTGCAGATGCAATTTTCTACAGAACACAAGACTAAACTAAGGAATCAGATTAACTTCCCTATCATTATTCATAACTAGAAGAATAAAAAATAATTTCCCCCCTAATTTGTAGATTTATATAAAAATATGTTTCTAACTTTGAATGCTGCGGTTTTGCCAAAGCATTACTGGAAATTTTTGCACATGGGCTAGGAAAATTTGCTTTCAAGTCTATCTATATGTAAACATGCTAAATTGAACTCTGAATTATAGTTTCTAAAAATTACCAGAAGCAATAGCAAGCAAATATATAAAAACCTATGCAATATAAACTGGTACTGAAATGTACCAAGCATTTTACTGTAAAGATGCACAACTTTTTATAAATAAAGTAACTTTCACAGAAATTATACTAGAAGAAAGCTGTGTTAAGTAATGCCTGCACTATGCAGTATTTTAACTTACTGAAGGTGTGTGTAGCCTTACACCTTGCTGTATTGAGGAAAGACAAATAGATGGCAGAAGAAAAAACAAAAAAGAAACTCATCCAAGGTCACAGATCAGTTCACAGCACAGCTGTAAAAAACCCACAGTGTTTTCTAGCCAGATTATACTTTTAACGGTTTCCACATCATAGCTCAGAGTAACAATACTAGAAGTTTAGACTGATAATAGTATACTAAGTGCCTTGGCAAAGTATGGTAAGATTAGCCTTTTCTGATGTAAGATGTGTCGCAACAGTGACCCAGGAGGGGACTCATCAGTGTCAGAGCAGAAATTATTGGCAGGCAGCAGACGGTAAGGATTTGACAGACAATCTATAGGGATGCAGAATTTAGGATTTCACTGATGTCATACTTCAGATGGCCAGATAGACATGGAGATCCAAAAACTAGTTAAGACCTAACTAGATGCAGATCCAGAAGTTAGTTAAGACCTAACAACAGCCTTTCTACTCTGAAGAATCTCCTTAAAGGCAACAAAAGTAAAACCAATATATCAGGCGCTAACCCCACTTCAGTGGAATTTTGACATTTATTTTATCAGGAAAAGAATCAAATGTGAAGTCTTAGTGAGCTTTTAAAACTGGCAAACCCAAACAAGATGATCTAGAAATGAGAAAGTGAGATCTAGTGCAAGATAAAAAGAGAAACAAGTACTTGTTTTTTAAAAAAAGCTTACAAAGAAATACCGTTATTATAGAGACTTCAAGGGGCTGGAGTCAGAACGTCTCGAGAGCCAGGATTCATGTTTCTGCCTTTTCTCATGTTCTTTTCCTGTTCATGCTCTCATTTCTTAATAGAAAAATTCCTAATGAATATTGATTCAGTGACAAGTTATAAAATACTAGCACTTTTGTGGTCAAAACACAAAGATCAGTAATGTGACAAATACAAACAGGTTTTTTTCTTAAATATCTTTGAGATAAACATACCGATCCACAAATTAAAAAGCCTCTTGAGCTACCTTTTCAGGGAGGAAATAAGTAATGTATTTGGTAGAACACACAATGCAATTTTTCTCAATTCTCCCTCTGAGACTAAAATCAGTATGAATCCTTTTTTAAACACCCCTGTAAACTTTAGAAAGTCTGCATCAGTTGCATCTCTTCACTTGCAGCTGCTATAGAATTTTGATTTCCAACCTCAAGGAAAATGCAGTATCTGGAGAGTATTTCACACAGACTACTGCAGAGGAGGGCCTGGAAAAAGTTTAGTGGTAGACAAGTTACTTTATTTTTCCTATACAGAAGGTCATTTTCAGATGAACGATCTTTGGTCACAGCCTGCAACTCTCTCTCCTTACAAGCCTACAAGTGAAATTTTGCTCACAGAAGACCTGAAGGAGATGTGCAGAATTTGACAAAGAAAGCTTTGCAGGCAACCAGGAATGCAACCTACAACTAGAAGATATATTCAGTGGTACAGCTGTGAACTGTTCAGAAGAAACCTGTAATGTTCCTGCTTTGTCTGCTGCTCCTCAAGCAGGCTTTAGTAAGCTATGGAGATCAGCACATTGCTGGAGGGTATAAAAAGAACAAGTATAGGTTAGAAGGTGACAGAACACTGTACGGTGTTTTCTGTACACATATTACAAATTTCCAGTTGAAGGCGATGAGGGCAAGGGAGAAGTCAAAGGAAAAATATTTGGGTTAGCTTAGCCAGATTTTAAAATAAATGTACCCAACAGTACTCCCTTGTTTGCATCTTCCTGAGAAGGGCTGTGTGCCCCGTAATCATCTCTAAGGTATTTACCACTTAGACTATGATGTGAAAGAAACTGGAGTCTAAGATGTGCAGGCCTTCTGTCACTTTGACAATAGGTACTTGTGATGCACATATGCTTTGTTTTCCTTCCTATAACTTCAGTTAACGTAAGAGGTTTTTATCAAGTTATCTAAGCCTCTAGAATCTCTCAACCAACATACAAAGCAAGCTTGAACACTGTTTTCTTTTCAATAATTATTTGGAGCATCACAATGATGTTAGTACTCAGGTTTTCATTATAGTCACTTGCAGTTTGTGTTACTCTTACTAAATACATTTATAATGCACACCTTGCTTGCACCTTTGAGGTAAGTGCCAGTCATGGCAGATGGCCAGAAGAAACCTTGCCTGTCAAAATATACAAAAAGGAACACGGCCCAACCTGAAACTTCAGGAAAAGGGTTTTGATATTCTTTAGAATATACTTGAATGTCAATTTAAACATCCAAGAAAGCATTCTTGCTCTTTAAAAAACACTTTTGGTATCACTATTTATATGAGCAATAAAGACTCTGATCAAGTCTGTTTGCATGCTTAGGACCTGACTTTGCATGAGCCAGCCCTACTTGTTTTCACCTCAATCTTAGGTATGGCAACAACACTCGGAACTATGCTGTGCGAGTTGGAGACTATCACACACTGGTACCAGAAGAGTACGAGGAAGAAATTGGAGTCCAACAGATTGTGATGCATAAAGACTACAGGCCTGACAGCAGTGACTACGACATAGCACTGGTGAGGCTACAGGGGCCAGAGGAACAGTGTGCCAGATTCAGTACTCACGTCTTACCTGCTTGTTTGCCATTAAGGAGAGAGAGACCACAGAAAACTGCTCCCAACTGTTATATCACCGGATGGGGTGACACAGGTAAAAATGTTTTAATGATTTTCACCCACCAATCTCATTACCTGAGGCTGCTTATTTAAAAAAAAAAAAAAATCTCAGATAATTAAGATAATGCTCAAAAGGGAGCAAATGTACTCTTTTTATACAGAGAAATATTTTCTCACCTGATTCTTAAACAGGAATGACAACACTTTGTTTAATGAATTTAGTTTTTGTTTGAAAAGTGGCAATCAACCATGTCACTCTAAATCACAGAATGAGGCAGTAAAATGGCCTCATTAAGATTGACAAGCATGAATGAAAAGCTTATTTGTTGCTAGGCACACCCTGCACAGCATCTTATCACTCCCTGCCTCAGAACACTACTAACAAACAGCTCGAATATATTTAAGGTTTTTAAGGTTAGGTACAATGCATATTTTAGAAAGGTTATTTAAATCACACTATTTCAATAGAAAAATGGATAGAAAATATCAATGTAATAGAATATCAAGTAGCATTTTTAGTCTCCCTTGTTACCAAGGGGGTAACATTTTCAATCAGCAGTTAGATTTAAGTAAGAGAACACCTTTCCAAAATTTACAAGAACCACCATGCAATCGATCAGTCTAAGATTCTTCCTCTTCAAAGGTCTTTGTCCTTTAAATTGTTACAAATTAAGAGCCATGTTTTACTTTCATGTTTTTATGATGCCAAATACAGTGCAAGACAGCAACCACACTCGAGCCTTTGTTCCACTGACTCATTTAAACTGGCAAGGAAACAAGGCAGCAAGGCCAAATACCAGTTCTTCCTCTTTACATGCCTTGATCTGCGTGCACAGATGTCTGGGTGACTGTACTACAATAAAGGAGACAGACTTGTAGGGTGAGGTTGTTTGCTAAAAACAATTGCTATTTCATTGCCTAGCTCTGTCTAGCTTTTCACACAATTCACTGAAAGTTCTGCAATACTGTTAACTTTGGACATCTATTTAAGGAAATATTAACTACTGCAATAATTGACTTTAATTATGGTAAGAAATTACATCATTGCCCTACTTTAGTTGAAATTTCACACTTACTGTAAGAATCATAATTACAAGATTTTATTTAAAAAAAAAACAAACCAAAAAACCCCAACAAGCAACAATGGCTTTAATTTCCCATGTTTCCAACTGAAAAAGAGGTGCAAGCTACAGAAAAAAACCCAAATGATTTAAAACTTGACACTTCATAAGCAGAGCACTGCTTATACAATGCAGGATTCACTACCTATAAAGAAAACCAAAGGTCAGGTTCTGGTCACCCCGGCAAAATGAGGATTCGTCCCATTAGCAGCCTGGTACATAGAAGGCACGTGTTCTTGTAGAAGAGACAGAAAGTGTGTTTGGAACAAAACAATCCCCAGCCTTGGGAAGGTCCAGTGAACATGAGGGAGAATTAACACAAAATTAATTCTCAAATTTTGAACTTCTAAAAGCATTTTAAAAGCATCTATATTCCATATTTGCAATATCTACATAGTATTTTAGTATTCTATTTAATGGACTGTAGATTTTTCAGTATTTAGTGTTGTTTTCAGTAATTTTGTTTAACAACAAAGAGTGTGAAGGACTGACAGCAAAAATTGGATTAAATCTTATTTAAGTTTCCAAGACCAAGCATCATAATGAGACAATAATCTCTGTCTTTTCAGGAAGGGCTTATTCAAGAACACTACAACAGGCTGCCATCCCCTTACTTCCCAAGAGGGTATGTGAAGAGCGTTACAAAAGAAGATTCACAGGAAGAATGCTCTGTGCTGGAAATGTCCAGGAGCAAAAGCGTGTTGATAGCTGCCAAGGAGACAGTGGCGGACCACTGATGTGTGAACGTCCAGGGGAAAGCTGGGTTGTGTATGGTGTGACCTCCTGGGGCTACGGCTGTGGAGTGAAAGATTCACCAGGTGTCTACACAAAAGTATCATCTTTTGTACCCTGGATAAAAAGTGTGACCAAACTATGAACGTCCATAATGAAAACCCAACTTTATTAACAAAGTTTGAGGCAGGACAGCTTGATCAGCATAGGCAGTGCACAGCTGGGGCCCTCAGTGGGTGGAAACAGGCATATTTTCCCAATTCATGTGTTTTTGTTAAATCCAAGCTGTATACACGCAACCTTTCCAGTTAGGGATTACTATCCAAACAAAACCCCTCTGTGTTAAGGAAGTTTATATATTGCATGAACAAGTTACAATGTATCTAAGATAAGGAGAAAAGTGATAGCCAGCTTAGAGTAACATTGGAGCGGGACAGCTGGAGGGTTCACGGTGAGATTCACTGTCCACAGGAAGACATGAGTAGCTCCAAGCTATTTATGCTCCAAGCTTCCCTAGAATTAATTACAGATCTGAGTCTAGTTTATTTAATCAGTTCTTGACTGTTTTCCTATTATTCCTATGATCTTACTACACTCAGCCTTCTAATTTTGACATGTTTCACTAGCTAATGAGACCATTAGCAGGTTGATTCTTGGTAAGTAATTCTGAGTATTAAACATTAGAAGGAAAATAATTGTCAATAATCAGATGCCCAGCCATTCTAACAATTCTCACAGCTTAGTGCACAAAGTACATTCCCAAGTAAAACAGGCAGTACACTGGAAATTAGTTGCCCTGCAAACATCCTGCACAGCTGGGAGAGCTACATCAAAAACAAATGACCTCTTCTTTCCTCTAGATAAATGTAATTTGTCTTCTTTCTGAAACTCATAATTTTCAGTACATACAGCATTTCAGAGAGAATTTACTTTTCCCGTTTGCCACTAGCTGTCAGTACGGTATCAGACAAGCATCCTAATTCTCTCATTGCTGGTTTTGGAGGAAGGAACACCTAAAAGCTTCTGTCAATCTTACAAGAGAAAGTTATAAGTACGTGCAATGCAAATAGTGGAGATGGTGAGTCAAAACCTGTCTCGAAATATCTACAAAGTCTTAAGCTACTATTTTCTACTTGATAATATTTAGACAATTCTCTCCTGCTTAGTTGCAACACTGGTTTAGACTGATCTGACAGGAAAGCTGGGAGCTAGTTAGTTTTCAGTGACTTCTGAAGTATTGACATATTTTGATTCCATTTCATTCCTTTTACAGATACTGTTCCCCACACTATGAAAACCTTAATGGTTTATTGTAAAAATGCACTGATACAAAAAGTTACTCTTGATGTACAAGACAAATAACAAACCAACTTACTATCCTTTTAGAAAGGGCCACCCCACTGAACTCACCACCCAGCACACAGGCAGTAATCACCATCTTAGGGCAACATTAATGTGTACCAGGCTTGAAAATACCCGCGATTAACCACAGTCAAGGGGAGACAGGAGTTCAGTGCTACCCCTACAACCCCTGCTGAAGGCCATTCTACCTGCAGTTGTGCTCTCTACCTATTACATGAACAAACATGCTTCCTAAGAAGAACAAATGAAAGTTCTGTGGGCCATGAAACACTCCAGTGTGAGAAGTGTGGCAGGTGTACGTCACCACATTGTGATTGTGCAAACTGTAACTACCAGTGACTGTTACCCTGTGTTTCCTATCCCCGAACACTCGGGCTACCACAGTGTTGTGTGGCCTTTCGTGAACAAAGTGGGATGCTTGCATTCTTGTTATAAGTGGGCAACTGTTCGTTTTTGTACAGTTCTGTATCTCTCTGGTGTTGTAACAAATATCCAATGCAATTCAATTTGCACACGAAAGTGGCAGTGATGTTGCAGAAGCCCATGAGGTTGAAGACTTGGCCATTAATTTCTCTCTGACCTCAAATTTAGTTTTCAAGGGTCACGACTAGTTTAAATATCTTGTTGGAACTGGTGCTAAACTAGTACATGAGGTGCTTGAATATATTTTAGTTTTCTGTAATTCCACACTATTTGAAATAGTGTGAAAAATTTTATTTAAAAACATGTAAAAAAATTGTTGTACTGTGATCACCTACTGTTAAACCTATGTGAAACTCTCTGCTAGTGAGCTTTAAAACCATTTATGTTTTTACTTAGCCCTTTTAATGAAAGGGGAAGTAAATCTGTCAAAATATATCTCCTTGTACCATCAAAGCTTTGCTATACAAGACTGAGACTTGTGGTGAAGTAGGCTATATAGTGCAATACATTTGTTGTGTACATGGGAAATAATTTTTAGAAGCTGCACCAGAGAAATATGATACTTGGGGGGAAAAAAAAAATCAAGTCTGTATACTAAGTGTAGTAAACATTTAGGTTTAGTAAAGTAGTTTTGCTCTTTTAATAGGATGCTTTACTAGATTTTAAAATGTTGCACTACCATTTTCATGCAGAGAACATGCCTTTTCAGTTTCTAACATAACTGTCTTTGTTATGCCATTCTAATTTTTGTTCTATGAGCCTGATGATGTAACTGTATACAGTAAAAACTGCCACACTACAACTTTAATGTGTTAATCCTCTGGATAATGTACAAGCAGATGCTGCAGGAACATCAGGAAACTTCATGTGAGCTTTCTTAAGTGAAAAAGGGCGCTCTTGAAAATATTTTCTTCAAAACATATAAGCTTTGGGCCATTTCTCAGTGACAGAAGATTATTTTGTATGATGTAATTCCTAGTGCTTTGTGTGCTTTAACTTAGTCAGGTTAGGATGCTATAAATAAGAGCAAATAAGTGCTGGTAATAAGTGCTGGTCTACTTAACTGACACTAGTCACTAGTGTTAATAGTGACATAAACACTAAGAAAACACTCATCACTTCCACGTCAGATGACCATCTTAAACACTGGTATGTAATCTATACAGGTTCCCCGACATTGTGAAGGTTTATAATTACATGTAGTCCCCTTGAAATTCCCAGGTTTTTGTCCATCTTCCAGAGAATATACAGACAAATAAGAGCAGAAACATTACTGCAACTGACACACAAAGCTTATTTAACATGCATTTACCTCAACCCTGAGCAACTTCCCTAAAGGCCACGGATCTGTAAATCACAGATAAACCAAGATCCCATTTTATGATCATTATATGCAGAATATGTATAACCTCAGCCGTCTTATTTTCAGAAAAATTCACAGCACTGTAACAACTTACAAGTCAGTCCTGAATCAATGTTCTCCATCATTTTCAATGTTACTGCAACTATTTCAGACTTTAAAGTGATAGAATATTTGTACTCAAGATTTTATTGCTGTTATAATTTCAGGACACCAATCACAGAACGCAACATACAAGGGAGATAAAACCATTAGGCTTTAGTAGCAGATCCCAGTAGAAGAAATCACCCAGAAAAAAAGTTGTTTGTGGCATCAGGAGAGAAAAATGGTTTTTCTTTGTGCTCCGAGCTGCTGGGTAACAAACAGCAAATGCAGTTAACTGAAGTAGTAGAGACCAGACCTACCTCACACACATTAGATACCAGCTCACATGCAGTAGTTCCTATTCCATGTATTTAGCACGGGACACAGAAACTAACCATTAACTTCCTGCCAAGTGCAACATCAAAAAATTAATCTAAAAACCTAAGAAACCCACTTTGCTTCAGGGTGCCTGCCAGACAAGACACCATACAGTGGCAGGACTTTCCCATCCACACCTTGTCCCTGGGATAGCAGCAGCTCTCTGCTGGCCAGTCTGCCTAGCATTTTCTCATGTAAGGTAAGCAAACAACTGCCCTTACAGATGTGTTAACTTATTTTCTGAAAGCACTAAGGTTACTACTGAAGCCACTTCTCTTAGAGAAAAGGAAATCCACAGTACGCATGCATGACTGTTGGCTACCAGGCCTGGCAGCCACAAACTTGGAATCCTAAGCAGTAAAGATGTGATATGATAGGGTTGTACACAGAGCTGTTTAAAGGAAAGAGTAATCACACACCACCATTAAACAGGTGTAGTACCACTTATTATAGCTCCACACAGAATATACATTCAGCCATGCTTTGGCAATGACAGGAAACATACATGCTTTAAAAAAAGCCAACGAAGTTTCCTGTAACAGTTCCCTAATCTCTCTACCAGCCTAATCCAAAGTGTGACTAACATGACCATCGGAAGCGATTTCCTCAGATCTAATCCACTGTGTAACTGAAGTCCACAGTTCTGCCCCCATCCACTTCGAATAGGAATCTCCCCCTGCTTCAGCTGCCAAGTACTTAGCAGTAATTGCACTGCCCACTGATCTCAGTTCTAGCGTCATAGATTTTGCTTCCTAGTCCTTTCAAAGACCTCCTTTCTCCTTAACTTTTCAGTTTGCAATGATTTGCAAAAAATTTCCTTATTAACTGGAAGATATTCCACAAAACATTGTGCCAGCAGAGCTGGTATTAGCTAAGATAGCAAATTAAAGTAAAACATGTATCTTGTCCGACTCTGCAATGATTCACCATCTACTGAGGCTCCATATATTCTTGAGTATGTGTTCAATAGAAGAACCCTCAGCAACTGAAACTGAAAAAACAGCTACATTTCAAGTCACCATGTTTCTTCTCTGTAGCAGTAACCTCTCACTAAAACCACGTGACTTCTGGAACAGCTCCCAGACAACCTATCAGCCACAGTCACTGCTTTGCCCTGAAACCAGAGTTACAAATGTAAGGCCCAAAGCTGTATCCTCACAAAAGGCAGATTTGGCATGTATCAGTACTTTCAAATAACACATGCAGGTCTAGTCCTAGTAAGTCTCGTAAGGAAGAAGCGACACTTCAATGAAAACTGATGCATCTTTATTGACTTATTCATACATTTGAAAGCTTTACATTGTCACATATAATAAAATTATAACTGTAAATTTCACATCCATTTTCTAGACTTCACAGACTTACCTTCAGCTTATGCAGTTCACGTATTCTCCTTGCAACCACCTCTCTAACACACTATCAGAAGAGACACCAGTGAAGGTGCACATCATCAGATCCCCTAAACTACCCAGAGCATTATTAGATTTACTTAAGACTTGGTGACAGCCCAAAGATAGGTGCAGCAGAAGATCCTGGAAAGCAGCACAAAATAAGCTAGTCTGGTCACCTTAATTATACTTGCACAGAAGTAGTCAAGGCTCATTTTAGGCACAGTAAGCTACATTCCAGCCCCGCTTTGTAAAGATGAGAGATGGATTGCATAGTATCTCATTTAGGCTCCAAGTCCGAACATTACTAAAAAAGCTCATTTTGTTATAACTAAAGCAAAATTAAAATCTTGCCTAGAATTAGCTTTTGCCAGCTCTGCCTAATAACCAGAAATACTATTGCTTACAAAAGGCACCAATTCCAGAAGATGAGACGGATCCATCCTACCCTAAGTAAAAATTAAAGTTCTAGTCACAGCTACTCATAGAATTCACAGGTAGAAATTTAGCCCCATCTTCTTCTGTCATCACAACTCAAGAGTGTTTTTCCCCTGTAAAAACAAGTTTGAGGCAGTTTAATATTGCTACCAGAAACACACACAAGACAGCAAACACCATTGAACAGTATGATGATCTCCTAGGAGTTGTAAACTGCACTGAAACAAAGCTATTAGTATCAACTTGACATCTCCCTCTGCTTCTGCAGTTGCAGATGACTCTTAGTACTCACTTCGTGAAATCAGAAACATGTTTATAAAGAAAGACATTCCTTTTGCACAGACATCCCTGAGAAGTATGTGGATTCGGATGCCTTCAGCTTGGCAGGCAAAAGTTCTTGCAACGCACATTTTATCATAATCCAGTATTCCTAGCAGATGCAATACAACTACACACAAACACAATTCTTTTTAGTCAAACTAACTGAGGCACTTGGTTATTTTTTTCTGTCAATAAAACACAGGCACAAACGAAGCATGCCTGAAAACCAAAACACTAAGCCTATATCTTGATTTCAGCAAACAAGTATCAGTGGTTTGGTCGCTAAACTTAAGTGATCAAAGCAGTATTATTACCACCCAAACCCTCACTTCTCTCAGAGCTTATTACGTAACACATACCAGTCACGTTTGTGGAGCAAACCATCTTCAACGGCAACAGACCCGTCTCAGGACTTTCAACTTCTGCGCTCCTAAGGGGGGAAAAAAAGGAAAATACGTTTAAAAACTAGGCTCTCATGGCTTACTGAAAAAAAAAAAAAGTAGAAAAACAACCAAAAAAACACAAGAGGAGGGAGGTGGCCAATCCCGCGGCGCCGCACACCTCAGCCGACTCGTCCTGTTACTTGCCACAGTCAACGACTAATGCCCACAAGAGGGTAAAAGTTTTGCCAATTAGCAAATAATTGCTCTTCCATGCCTAGGAAGGGAGTCAGCCACGAGCGGCAGCCCCCATGGAGTCATGGATCACCCCCCGGCACGTGGCGGCCGCCATTTTCCCTCCCTCACCCCGGCCCGG